>JASDQU011176166.1:0-15047 GCA_032191745.1 Picea mariana
TAAAAATGCATAATAATAACTTGAATTTCAAAGATACCTTAGGTGACCCCTTTGGGTGGTAAAGGGATGTTGATTATATCAAAAGGAGGTCAAAAAGGGTGGTACTGGCATATAGTTGGAGGTCAATGGTATGTAGTATGGGCAAAGAACATGGTCAAAACCGGGGACCAACACTTTTATTGCATAGAAACACCTCCTTGTTGGGGGAAGGGGTTGTCTAAGACAAATGGTTTTGGAGTTTGAGGGGAATTTTGATGGTTTTATGGGGTACCCTCAGCAACAAGGGATCCTTGAGTATCCATAGACTCCTTCATCCATTTAAAGTTTTTGATTTGGTGGAAATGGTGAGTATAGTGTACATACTCACCACATAATGCATAAGGGAAGTTTATTCAAAGGTTATTTGTGTTTCCATGTCTTTTCTAGTTGTTGTGTTTACCAGTGTTCTGGTTCTTATTACCATCATTAACATTGTTGGGGATTTCCTCCTTGTCCCTGGTTGGCATTTGGTTTATTATTTCCCTTCTTCTTAGGATTATTTTGTTGTGTGGAAAGATTGACCATGTTTAGTGTTTTAAGTGATTGAACATGTTGTACTAGAAAAGGTTGGACAAGTTTTACACCAACCTATTTTTTGGCCTATGATGACATAGCATTGGGTAGTGGAGGACTGAGGAATGGATAGTATGGCTTTTTCATTTGTGGAGTCCCATATTGGTTGTATGATGTTGAAACTCCTCCATTGCAATTTGGATTACATGAAGGCCCATTCATATGTAAGGGAATCGATATACATAGAGGGAGTAAGGAATTTGCAGGACATGTTGGGTTGTTTCCCCCAGCTATTGAAGGAGGGGGGTTTGGTAATGGGCTATTGGATGCATATAGTATTCCCATATAAGGTGGATATCATTGGACTCCTCCTTAATGGTTTCCATAGTGATTGTAGCCATAAGGAGGTGAAGATTCACCATATGGGTTTAAATGGGTCATAGATCCAACTAGCCTACCATTAGTCTGGGATGTCCTAGGTTTTTCTCGACCAAATGGTTGAGGTCGAGGGGCATTGGGGAGAACTGTTTATAGGTAGCTAGAATTAGAGTATATCAAATTGAATTTTTGGGATTTGGTTATGGCCTCTTTCTCACTTTGAGGCATGGTTGTGTAAACAACTTTTACAATGAGGAGAAAAAGAAATTTAAGGAACCAGTCTAGGAGGAGCTCACTGGTAACCTTCGGCTTACACAAGCTTCTCCATCAACACCACTCCTAAATATGATCAACAATTTTTGTGGTGGTTTTTTGGAATAAATATGTGAGGATTTCAAGACCAATGTCATGGATAATTGGTAATTGAAAGAAGGCTAAGAAATATTTTGCTAATGATCAAAATGTCTCATTGGAACCCGCTTTCTCATCTGTGTGCCATTTTGTTGAGGGAAAATTTAAGGTTCTTTGGAAAATTCTCAATTGGATGGAATATTCAATTATGTTGTTGGATGAAAACCAAAGATGGAAGGGCATGCCATGATTTTTCAGATATTAATTTGGCTTGCCTTCAAACTTAGAGATGTCTAAGGGGAGCTTGGTTGGCATGGATGCTAAGAAAGATCATGTAATATGGGGTTTTCGGTTAGCTTCATTAAATTGAAAAGATTCAACGAATCCATGTACGGTAGGTTAGGTGTACCTACCATTTTTTCTTAATTTTTGAGGGGTGGTTCCTGATGAGGAAGGATCACTAGCTAGGTTATGCTGAGAATTTTCACCTAGTAAGGTTAATCCAAGACAAGGTGAACCAAGCACTATTGCACTCACAGGTGATGGTGAGTGGGGAGGCCGAACTAATGAAGTAGTAAGGCTAGGAATATCTCCCAACAGTAGCGGGAGGCATTGTAAGCATCTAGAATTCCATAGTGATAATGGTTCCACCATGGTTCTAGACTAGCAATGTGTGTGTGAATTGTATGTCAAAGAATGATAACTTGTGATTTTGAAATGAAATGGCCTAATCAACGAAAAGAGAAAATCTGAATGTATTAAGTATTATTGAACACAAAAAAACAAATATACCATATTACGTAGAGTGTTTTGATAGGATGGGATTTTTCTATGCGAGGGAGTGAACAAATAAAATCATGTGTCCTATATGACCTAACATCCTTCCTCTCAAATATCACTAGACCTTCCCATAGCTTCAATAGTGGGAAATGATGGAGATACTTCACACACATATAGGATTTATTTTTCCTAAGGTTTTCTCTATGTTTATTATTCATTATTCAATCTCCTATAGCTTAGGGAGAATATTCCTTTCCCTACATTCTAGGAGAATATTCCCTTCATTTCACACTTCAGTTTGATCAGTTGAGTGGAGGCTTAATGCCACATTGGTTTCATCACCATGAAGCATTGGGATAATCATCTTCTAATGCACATTTTCCTTGGGATTATCACCATACTAGCCTATTACTCATGATTCCTTGATCTCCTCCTCACTTCACTCTATTTCAATCAGTTAATTGAAGACTGAGAGACTAGTTAACCCAGACTAGGTGGCAGTTAACTCCCATAACTATAAGTGTGTGTTCAGATCACTCTAGATTACCACTATGGTGCATTGGATTCTCCTCCAGTGCGCATTTGTTGAGTTATACAGAGTATATCATGTGTAAATTATCATTCATTCATTTGTTTAATGAAAAATATTTTATTCTCACTCTCTCGTTTTCATCTTTTCTCTTTTCTCTTTTCTCTACAAATTGTGTATGTATTCTTTCTATATAGATCTTATATGTGCAGGTTCATCCACATTTACATGGTATTGGAGCCAATGGATTGCTAGGAAAAAGACACATCAGATTCTTTTTTCAGGTATCGAAGATTGTAGACAGAGGAAAAAGTGGAATTTCAAAAAGAATTCATTCTTACACCATACAAATTATTTACATTGAATGACAAGATGATAATGCATAGTTGAAGAAAAGGATTATACAGGTTAACCATGGACACAAATACTGAACCCACATCAGCCATAGAAAAATCCAAGTATCTGATAATGGGTCCACCATGGTTCTAGAATAGCAATGTGTGTGTGATTTGTATGTCAACGAATGCTAACTTGTGATTTTGAAATGAAATGGCCTAATCAGAGAAAAGAAAAAAGTTGAATGTATTAAGTACTATTGAACACAACAAAAAAAATATACCATATTACCTAGAGTGTTTTGATAGGATGGGATTTTTCCATGCAAGGGAGTGAACAAATAAAAACATGTGTCCTAAATGACCTAACATCCTTCCTCTCAAATGTCACTAGACCTTCCCATAGCTTCAAGAGTGGGAAATGTTGGAGATACTTCACACACACCTAGGATTTATTTTTCCTAAGGTTTTCCCTATGTTTATTAGTCATTATTCAGTCTCCTATAGTTTAGGGAGAATATTCCTTTTCCTACATTCTAGTAGAATATTCTCTTTAGTTCACACTTCATTTTGATCAATTGAGTGGCGACTTAATGCCACATTGGTTTCATCACCATGCAACATTGGGATAATCATTTGATAATGCACATTGTCCTTGGGATTATCACCATACTAGAGATTACTCATGATTCCTTGATCTCCTCCTCACTCCACTCTATTTCAATCAGTTAACATAAAACTGAGAGACTAATTAACTCATACTAGCTGGCAGTTAACTCCCGTAACTATCAGTGCATGTCCAGATCACTCTATACTACCACTATGGTGAATTTTATTCTCCTCCAGTGCGCATTATTTGAGTTATACAGAGTATATCATGTGTAAATTATCATTGATTCATTTGGTTAATGCAAATTCTTTGATTCTCACTCTATCGTTTTCATATTTTCTCTTTTTTCTACAAATTGTTCATGTATTATTGCTAGCTATGTCTTATATGTGCAGGTTCATCCACATTTACATGGTATCAAAGCCAACAGATTGCTAGGAAAAAGACACATCAGATTCTTTTTGCAGGTACCGAAGATTGAAGACAATGGGAAAAATGGAATTTACAAAAGAATTCATTCTTACACCATACAATTTATTTGTATGGAAGGACAATATGATAATGAATCTTTGAAGAAAAGGATTATAAATTTTAACCATGGAAAAAGAGACGGAACCCACATCAGCCATAGAAAAATCCAAGTATCTAAATCAGATGGATGAAGTGTATGGAACTATTTGCAGTCCCATTTCTCCTGAGCTCCTCTTTCACATATCCTCCTGTAAAACCCCTAATGAAGTTTGGACCACCATGGAAGGAAATGTTTAAACATGATGAGATGAAGGGATATATACTCGAGGTGGAATTTCTCAGTTTGGATCCAAAAACCTTAGACAATATCCAAGATTTATTTACCAAATATAAGGATTTGTTGTCACAACTCAGGGCTTGTGGGGTTGATAAATCTAAGGAGGATAAATAAATGGTTCTTACCATTCTCTCCAAAATTGGTCTGAAATGCTCAGTGTTTGTATCCACATTTCATCCAGTTAGGCTCAACTCTGGAGCTACCTGGAAAATTCCTTCTCTTGAGGCATTTATTGAGTCTCTAACACAAGAGAAGAACAAGCTCAACAACATGGGAAAAATATATGGCCCAAAGGTGCATGCACTTTTTGTGAAATGTGGTATCAGTCACCAAAATTGTAAATATAAAAACCAAGACAAAAGGAAGGCACATGCAAATCCAAAAAAGGAAGGGTACTCAAAACCATTCAACGATTCGTCTGGATCCAAAGGTGGAAAGGGAAGAAAAAGGGAGAAATGAGCTTACTGCCATAAAGGATTCCATTCAGAATCTGATGTATGCATAAACAGATAGATCAAATGGCCCAAATAATTCAAAAAAACAACCTTGGAGATAGCATCCCAGAGGGTTCCAAGAAGAAGAATCCAAAAGATCAAAATCCCAAGAAAGGTAATTCTAGCCATTCTTTGATTGCTATCAACTTCTCTCCTAATGCTTGTATTGTATATTTAGGAGCATCACACCATAGGAAATCCATAAAATAAGTCTACTCTTGATTGGACACATGAAAAGGTCCTCCTATTCTGATGGTGGAAAACTCTTAGGTCGAGGTCACTAGAAAAGGGAGAATTGAACTCACAAACATAAGCTTTGAGAATGTGCTACATGTTCCCAAACTCTCTGTCAATATTCTCTCTATTTATCAGATGAAAAACTATGGCACATGAAAGAGAGTAATATTCACACCTGATGTTGTGGATATCTATGACGTGAAAACCATTTCCAAAGTTCCTACTTTTGAGGTAAATCACCAATCCAGAGTCTACACATTTTATGAATTTATTGAACCATATTTTGCATTACTACTTACCCATGTTGATGAAAGTAGTAGGATATGGAACTAAAGGGAATTTAAATTTCCGATATATGCAACATATTAGAAAGTAGGGAATGGTTGATGGTTTACCTAACATCCACTTGTCCAAAGGAATTTGTGAGGGATGTGTTCTTGGAAAACTCCCTCAAGAGAAATTCGACAAAGGAAAGACTTATAAGGATTACTTTTCTTTGGATATGATCCATAGTGACTTCATGGGTCATTTCCCACATCTATCAATCAGTAAATCAAGGTACATGATCATTTTTGTTGATGATTTCTCACGCTTCACGTGGACTTTCTTTCTCAGGAAAAATTATGAGGTCTTTCAACACCTCAAAGATTTCAAATCCCTTGTTGAGACACAGTCAGGAAAGAATATTAAAGACCTTCAAACAGATAATGGGGGTGAGTATTTCAACTGTGAGATAAAGAATATTTTTCTTGAGGTTGGGATTCAGTTGCAGCACATGGTTCCTTATATTTCGCAGAAAAATGGAGGGGTTGAGAAAAAAAATAGATCCCTAAAAGAGATGAAATTGTGCATGTTGCATGAAAAGTAACTTCCAAAGATATTATGGGTTGAAGCACTTAATTGTGCAACCTACATCCAAAACATATCTCCTCATAGATATGTCAAGGATAAAAACCCCTTCGAGGCTTGGAGTGGCCTCAAACTGGAAGTGACCCACTTCCATATATTCAGTTCTCGTGCATGGGCCAAGATTCCCTYTRAGAAGAGGAAGGCACTTGATCCTTAGAGTACAAAGTGTATTTTTTTTGGATACCCCAATGGTGTGAAGGGATATAGACTCATTTATCTCTCAATGGATCGGCTCATCATTGAGCGTAGTTTCCAATTTGAGGAAAKTATCTCGCATGTACATCAACAGCCTTATGCAGACACTTTTGTTCTTCCACCTATCATAGATGATGAGCATGAACATGCCAAATCTTATTCAGATGAGATTTCTGATTCATAGGATTTAGATGATTCATATACAAAGTCGGTATAGTCAGATGTAGAGTCATTTCATGTATATGTATATGCAGATCCAAAGCCGAGGCCCAAGTGGTCCAAGACTACTCTTCAAGATGTAGGAGATCTTGTTGGGGATCCAGTTGATACTAGGAGGAATCGATATGATTTCGAGTAGCCTCCTCTTTTACTCACTCCCACTAAACCTATGCCACCAAGGGATATTTTCTTGGTTCAATATTCATATCTATAGTCTTATGGTGAGGCTGCTAAGAATCCCTTTTGGGAATCCGTCATGTAGGAGGAATACAAATCCCTCCTCAAGAACCAGAATTGGGATATTGTTCCGCTTCCTACAGGAACAAAACTTGTCAGGTGCAAATGGGTGTACAAGACCAACATCACATCGGATGGACAAGTTAGCGGATACAAAACCAGGCTAGTTTCCAAAGGCTTTCAGTAGGCACATGGCATTGACTATGAATATACCTTCGCTCCAATAGATAATATGCATTCCATACATTTGGAACTTTCCATTGTGGTAGCCAAGGGATGGGAAGTACATCATATGAACGTGACTAATGAATTTATTCACATAGATCTCTTTGAATAAATCTACATGGAGTAGCCACAAGGCTTCATGCAGGATTCATGTTTGGTTTGTCGACTAAAGAAGTTTCTTTATGGAATCATGTTGGCACAAGGGGCAGACCCAGGGTTCAACACTACAACAACACACCAACAAAACCCTAACTACCGGCCCTTTCGGCAACACCTATGAAGCAGATGAAGTCTCACCCGAGGTGGAGGTAGGGGTGGTTGCAAGACTTAGGTGTATGAAACCTTAGCTAGGACATAGATCCATGATTTTACTATTTAATAAAGAACTTAGCACCGTCAGTTCCTCAATATATTATCATTAATCACTTCGCTGATAAATCAGGGCTTCTCAACATTCACATTGTTATAACATACTTAAGCACTTAGCATCAATAGATAGGTCATTTCTAGAAGATCAAGCACTAAGCACATTCATATGGATCAGATCTAATATTCTCACATATCATTAGCACTAAGCATAAGCAGATCTATCTAATCATCTTAGATCGCTTAGAAAAAGAAGACATAAACACATTAAGACAAGCATAAGGCAAGGCAACACAGCGTTTACGTGGTTCACCACCACCCCGGGGCTACGTCCACCAACTCTTCTTCTTATTGTCTTCAGTCAATCGGTTACAAGAACAAATCCATCAAAAACCTTACTCCGCACAGAACAAAATATCCGCACATCTCGCTAGATCCTTCTTCCTTGCTTTACAGCACTAAGCCTTCCACATTCTGCTACAAGGACCTTCACTTAGCTCTGCAAGTGTCTTACAGTCATGCACAAAGCACTTGTAGACTCTACTCTCACTTAGCATACATTCTCATCACATAGATGCACTATTCCACTTCTTCTTACACTACCTATCCTTCTATTTATACATACAAAATAGGCTTAAATATGGATAAACCCATGGGCTGACATCCCATTCCCGTTACATGTTCCCAAAAACCCAAAAAGGATCCAAAAGTGGGTCGAGATCTCGTGATCTCCGCTTCATCTTGAGCTCCTCCTTCGACAGGCTATTGAAGTCCCAAAACAGGTCACTATGTCCAAGAACCTACCAAAACTTGGTCAAGGGCCAATAGGCCCCCAACACTCACCTGTGACTCGTCCAAAAGTGACTTTGATTTGACCAGTTATACTTTGAAGGCCTTGAGCTTGGCTCGAGCTGCTTCGACCTATTGTTGTGCTATGGCCTCTTGCTCGATGAATTTATGGATCACTATGTCATTCACAGGCCCTTCTAGGCATTGTTCTACTGCAATGACAACATGTTCTAGCTCTATTCCTCAACTTTCAACCTCTGTGAATAACTGGCACGCTTTATCTTGTACTGGTTGGAGTTTTTGAGTAACTTCCATCAGTCTTCTTTGAATTGTATGGATCTGTTGTTCGGCTGTACATTGCTCTTGAGACTACTTCATTCTTTCTACAGCTGACAAGGCCTTCAGATGCACCCGTAGTGTGTCTACATGATGCTTTCCTTCCTTGAGAGGTGACTCCAAAGCCTTTAACTCTGGGTTCTCAGTGAGATTCTCATATGTCTGGGTACTCCGGTTACTTAGCTTCTTGCACTCCAAGGAAAGATCTTTATCTGTCAATTGCACTGCAGGAAGTTGCTTCCCTTAGGTCTCTTACATCTTGAGGGGTCTCAGGCACAGTGTGAAGCTCCAAGTCTACTATGCGTTGTTGGAGTTGTTGGATTACTTCTTCAAGTTGTGCCACCTGCTATGGAACTTKTTCTTTGGCCTTTACTTCGACAACTGTCACAAAGCGAATTTCTCTATGAACCATTTCCTTTACTTCGAGTTGCTCGGTGAGAAATTGTTCCTTGCTTTGTTGTAACTATTCTTTTTCTTMATCCCACTTCGCTCATAGAGCAAGATTTTCCCATTTTGTAGCACTACATTGATCCTCAAGGTCTTTATGTACTTGTGCTAGAGCYTGGGTGGCTTGTACTGTCTCTTCCTGAGCTCATTGAAGGTGAGCTTCGATTGTATCAACGATGCGGTGTAGTTGAGTTGGCTCATCACCTAGTTTGGTTGTTCCTGTTGACAGAGGCACAGTAGAAACTGCGCGGCTAGACTGTAATGCATGTTGCACCCCTTGGAAATTTTCCTTAATCTGACTGAATACCTCTTCCTTCTTAGCTTCTTTCTTCTCTTCTATCTCCAATGAAGCATCGTTCAGTGTTGTGACGATGAAGTCAAAGTCTTCTGAGGTGAGGGTGGTATCAAATTTGGTCCTGGTTTCTTTTACTTTCTTCTAGGATGAGGGTTTCGATGGGGAAACCTTCCTTTTATTTGAGGGGTCCTCCTCGTCTCTAGGTGGTGTAACCTTGCCTTTCTTCTATTCAAATTCTGCAACATCTATCTCTCCACCATATCCTCCTTGTACTGCTGAGATGGAAGCGGTCTTCAAGGATGTGTTGTCTAACTCATGGACCTCTTCGGTCTTCTTTATATTGATAGGTCCGAGTCTATCCTGCATTGTTTCTAGGCTGTCAACATTGGATATCTCTACAGCATCTGCTAGATCAAGGAGGTATGCCGACCATTCCTTGGTAATCTCTTCCAAGTCATCCTTCGTCAACTTGTAGTATGATTTCAATTGTTGTTTATGTCCATCTGTGCACGTTGTGATGTAAATAAAATGGTGGTCCACGCTAAATTTCATTAAGGGCCGAAACCTGTGGAGGGTATTTGGGGTCATACGAGGTTGGGAATGGATGGCTACCTTCAACTGGTTGTAATACGTATGGAACATGGCATTTGACTTCCACTATTTATTCATGTCATTCGAGTACCACAGTGTACTAAACTTCACAGCCAGAGGTTCAAACGGATCAATGTGAGGGAAGGTCTCACCTTTTGGCATCTCCCATGCAATGAAAGCAATCAGGATCAATAGCCAACTGAAGTGGAATTCATATCCTTGATCTTGGGCTTCCCTGCCGTCCAATTCCAACTGGTTTACCAGGTACTACAACCAATTCATTTGAAGTCCTTCTGTGCGCTTCCCTGCGAGGTTGACTATCAAACCAGTGACTTGGGTGGGTCAATTATTTCATACCAACTTTCCTGCGATCAATTGGTAGGCAAGGCGCACTACACCAATCTGTATAGAAGCTACCTTGTAGCCTCGCATGCCCTTCTCGACATCTCTGTAGGTGTCTTTAATCTTCTGCGCAAGACCGCGATCCATGGCTTTTCCCAGGTAAAACTCCTATGGGTCAGGGCCTTGCATGCTTAGCCCTGTGATCCTATTGAACAACGTCGAATCCACTATGATACTGTGGTTTAACCATAAGTATCCTCCATGGTAATAGGACAATAGCGGTTTGACATATGTGTTCACTTCTTGGTGTCATTTGAAGTGTGGGATCTTCATGACGTTGAGTAGTGTGGACTGCGCAAGGTTATGGGTCCATGATTGAGGAATTGTCTTTGAATTATTTTCTTTTGTTCTGGTCAGATACTTATGTGGGGCGAGCATCATATAGAACTTCCTGTCGCCGAGGTTGAGGTCACTAAACTTCAATGCTGCAATTTTATCTTGGTCGATGTGAACTATGTGTATCCCCTTCAGGAGGTATGCAGTGACTAAGGCGTACTCAAAATCTCTAGGCACACTATCTCGATTTATCACACCTCTTAGAGGGGGTATATAGGTGGGTAGTATACTTAGGATTAACTTAGCTTTCGCGAGATCATCCCTATGCTTAGTTATTTTTTCATCTACTGGTCAGGATGGACCGGCTTGAGCAGTGTACAGAGAAGCTGATAGTCCTCTCATCAAAGATGCTTGTACACTTGTAGACACTCATCTCTCTGACATGACTCTTTCAGTGATCAAGTCGAGGAGAACTTATGTTACTGATTCTTCAACTGCAGTGAGCTTGTCGGACATACGTGCTTGGGATTAAAATTATCAGTGTCATGATGAACTTAGATACAACACTAGAACAAAAAACAACAACACAATGATCACTATATACAATTCACTTAATCTATCGGCTCAAACTCTTATTTAGAAAAGGTGTTCTCCATGCATGGTGCGACAGGATAAGTAGGAAACTCAACAATGGTTCCCTTGTAATGGGTATGAAGCCTCATTAACTCTTGTTATGTCCATTATGGCATGGTACAATGGTCTGGTGTCGAGCTATAAATTTTTTTTGACCCGTTCAGAGTGGGAGTCAAATGGCTATATCGGCCCCAACGGCTATATTGCTTCGCCCTGGTGAAGTACCATGTGTCGTTGTTCTGATATCCTGACAAAGTTCCAATTCTGAAAATTTTCTTTCTGCGAAGTTCCCTTTGGAATCTTCTATAACTTTTCAATCTTATCCCTCTTCTTACTTAGATTTCTAGCCTTCTTTCCAATGAGATTTGACTCGGTATGTCTTTTTTCATTCTAATTCTTATCTTCTTTTAACATAGTCACTGCGCATTGTTGAGATTCTTTCCTAGGATTCAGGGGTAATACCTCTTCTTTATCTGGAGTAAGTACTTCAGTATTTTGTGGGTCTTCTAGTGTTCTTACATATTCGACATCAAGGTCTCTAGTGTCAAATAGCTTTGATCTGTTCTCCTGATCTTCAATCAATTTTGCAATCTTTCTGGTCATGAAATCTTTTAATTCTTGTTTCTTTTGCTCCAAAACTACTTCTCCTTCCTTTCATCTAGATTGAGCTCTATCAATCCAAAGTTTTCCTATTAACATGGTAAACGGGGTGATGTCCTCAATAAATTTAATAATCTCAAAATCTTCCTCTATCGAAGTTCCATTGACGGTCATAGGTATATGAGTGAGCCTTCCACATAGGTTTACCAGTTTTCCTTTGAATAACCCTAGTCCTCCTAATGAAAGAATCATAGCAGGCCTTCCTATAGCTTCCCAAGTTCTCTATGTCATGATATTCACCTGTGTTTCTTCATCTAGAACAGAATCAATGTCGAAGTCTCCTATTATTTCTTCAAGGCGTTCCTTGTCTTCAAAGATCTCTGATAATCTGACATGTTAGTGGTTATATAGGGTTTATTTCATATGTATCAATGCTTGCTCGGATCCTTTCTAGTATTCTACCATAATCTTAGTTTATGGATATGCCTTAGGGTTCTCTTGATTCAGATTCATTCTTTCAAGATTAGCAATCATTCTAGGGCAATCCAATACTTCATGGTCTAGAGATTTACAACAGAGGCAACTAGGTCTTCCACTAGGGCATTCCTTATCTAGATGTCCTGGTCTTCTGCAACTATAATAGAGGGTTAATCCTCTCTTTCTTTTAATGATCCCCAGCCTCTTCTGTATTGCGTGCTAGGATCATAGGAGTTAACCTACAATAATTTCTTTCTAGGATCCTCCATCCATTTATTAGTCCAAACATTCTTTCTATGCATAGGTATAACATATCTGTCACTATTCTTATAAAATATACTCATATCAAACCTTCTTTCATATATTAATGCCCTTGTTTTCAAACTAGGGTAGACTATATTAAACATACCTAGATCCATAGTCTAGAAACAAAAATTTCCACTTATCTTACTTCTACAGAGCACAAAGCTTCCAGATCTAAAACTTTTAACTATTCTTACCTTTATTAGAGCACAGAGCTTCTAGATCTTACCTCTTTTGATCATAATTCTCACATTTACCTTTCTTAGATCACAAATCTTTCATATCTTTCTTCTTTCCTTCAGATCTGACCTCTTTTCTTCAGATTGGGCTTCTTTCTTTTATCATAGAGCTTTATAATTCAAGTAGAATATTGCACACCAGGGCATAGATCTACGCATAGATCTTTCACATTCTCAAGTTGAATATTTGAACAAAGCTTCTTCTTCCTCATATCCCAACAATCATAGTTTCAGGTCCTGGCAATGGAACCATTTGTTGGCACAAGGGGCAGACCCAGGTTTCAACGCTACAATAGTGCACCAACAAAACCCTAACTACCGACCCTTTCAGCAACACCTGCGAAGCAGATGAAGTCTCACCCGAGGTAGAGGCAGTGGTGGTTGCAAGAGTCAGGTGTCTAAAACCTTAGCTAGGACACAGATCCATGATTTCACTACTTAATAAAGCACTTCGCATCCTCAGTTCCTCAATATATTATCATTAATCACTTCATTGATAAAGTAGGGCTTCGCAACATTCACACTGTTATAACGTACTTAAGCACTTAGCATCAATAGATAGGTCATATCTAGCAGATCAAGCACCAAGCACATTCATATGGATCAGATCTAATATTCTCACATATCATTAGCACTAAGAATAAGCAGATCTATCTAATCATCTTAAAGCACTTAGCAAAAGAAAACATAAACACATGAAGACAAGCACAAGGTAAGGAAACACAGTGTTTATGTGCTTCACACCCAACCTGGGGCTACGTCCACCAACTCTTCTTCTTTCTTGTCTTCATTCAATCGGTTACAAGCACAAAGCCATCAAAACCATTACTCTACACAGGACATAAGATCTGTGCAACTCGCTAAATCCTTCTTCCTTGTGTTACAACACTAAGCCTTCCACAATATGCTACAAGGACCTGCACTTAGCTATGCAAATCTCTTACAGTCATGCACAAAGAACTTACAAACTCAAATCACACTTATGATGAGGGAGCATCGTAAGAATCCATCCAAGCGAGCATGAACATGGAAGACAACTGGAGGAGCGCAGCACACATTTTGCACATTTTAAAATGTTTTTGAAAAATTAATGAACAAGATGTTAATGTAGTAATTAAGGGAAACATACTTGCATGTTGTAAATATATCTTGAGGGATTTTCTCTCTTCTGTCAATGTAAAAGGCATTTAAGCCCAGTTAATGAAACTAGGTAGATTTGAATTCATAGATTAGACAGTTAGAGTGTAGGAGGGAGAACAAATATAGACACCCTTGCCTTTGTATCATAGTAGTTTTTGTATCATTACCATAGAGAAGAAGAAGAGAGCTGTAGAGAAGAATCCATGTACAGGAGCTTTGAATTAATATATGAAGCTTTGAATCAGATTTCATGGTGTTACGAAGTTTTTTGTTTATACAGGGTGAATGGTATGCTTACAGTTGTTTTATTCTCTCTGTTATGCATTTGTTATAATGCTATGTTGTGTTGAATGTATGATTTCATGTTGAATGTATGAAGTCTTAGAGACAAAGAGAATGAGCTTCAATTGTTTCTCTTCCTGAGAGAAGTTCCTGCAAGGAGTGCAGTGAAATGTCCGCAAAGTGTGCGTTGACAAGGGTTCTGAGTTTTATCTCAAAAATCTCAGGAGGGATATTGTTGTTCTCATTCCAGTGGAAGTGTAGGTGAAGCAAAGAAGCCATGAAAAGTGTGTGTAGGCTAGTCGAGGCCTTAGAAGTTATCAACTAAGGTTGAAAGGTTGAAGGATTGTTGTTGCAGAAAGTGCATAGAGTTGAAAGATCAAATACCCAGGAGTAATGGTTGATATAATCCTCTATTATACCTTTTCTCTTGTGTGTGCTAACAAATCCTGCATCTATCCACAAATTTCTTAACATCTTTCCTCATCCCTGGTCATAAATATGAGCCATTCAATTTTGAGAATGTCTTATCATGACCGAAGTGTCCGACCAATCCTCCACTGTGTTTTTCCTTCAATAGGTTTTCCCTCATGGAGCATTTTGGAATACATAGAATTTTGGTGCACATAGTCAAAAGAGCACTATGGTGGGATGAACTACAGGCTGAAAAACGTTGCAAAGGCAAGCAAAAAATCAAAAGCTAGGATAGAATGGTTGCAAAGATGAAAGCCAAATAAATACCCAAGGATTACCAAATCACTATGTTTCAGAGGATGCAAAATTTGAGACAAAAGTTGATATCAATGAAGGAATACACTGAGGAATTACACAAGATAAACATCAGAGTAGGTCATTGGGAAAACGATGATGAAAAGGTTTCTAGCTACATGAATGGTCTGTGATATGACATTCAAGATGAGATGAGCATGATGACCCTTTGGACTGTAGAAGATTCTTATCAGATGTCTCTGAAGGCTGAAGAGAAGCTGAGTCGAAAACAAGGTCAAAGAGGCCA
>JASDQU011176166.1:17141-40004 GCA_032191745.1 Picea mariana
TTATTTTCCTATATTTAATGATCATAAAAAGGACAACCCTGCCCAACATCTCAGTGAGTTTCATGAACTCATGCACCAGTGGGAGATATGTCATGAGGATGTATTAATGAAGATGTTCATGTTCTGTTTAGTAGGGGATGCTCGTGAATGGTATCATTCTTTACCTCCTACTAGCATTTCTTCACTGGGAAAATTTCATGCATCTTTCAACGCTCATTGTTAGAAGTTTTATCCCTCTAAGTTAATTTTTCATATTTGTTGTGAGGGATACAACCAATGTATTCAAGATGTAGTTGCTTCCTACGTAGGCTGTGAGGATGAGTTTGATGACTTGAATTAGAAATCAGTTCTTTCTCTTCCTTGTTCTTCTGCATCAGAGGAAAGTTGTAAGGATGAGGACCAGGAGGAATAACATGATCTGAGTGAGTTGGTGGAGCTGGTAAAGTCTTTTTCTATAGAGATGGAAGAATTGAAGGTAGATTGTGACTAATGCCTTTTTTAGAAAGATGTAGAGGATTCTCTAGTCCTTGAGGCAGATATTCTTGGCAGCTCTACTAAGGATGATGATGAAGGTTTCATAGTTATAGAGGCCTTTTGTTCTTCTGCTAATGTGTCTGTTGTTTCAATTTTTGATGATTATTCAGATGAGGAGAAACAAATCCTGCACCATATTTTGACGAATCAGAAAGCAACTATCCTATGTATGACAACTATGAATAAGATTCTGAGATAGATATGTAGGATTTCCAAGAACATACAGTAGAGCCTTATCCTCTGATCACTAAAGAAAAATATTACAAGGGAATTAGCCATCCTAGGCCTATAGAAAACCAAAAGAAGAACTTTCCCATGGGTCATGTTTATGATGATTATGAATATGACCCTTGGGAGAGCCAAGAAGAAGAACCAGAGGAGCAAAAGAAGGGGAATGTTGGTTCTTTTCTTGATCCTGTCAGTGAGTAGCCATCACCTGCAATCAGTCAGCCTGCATCAGCTCCTCATCTGCCTATGCCTACCAGTGATGTTCAACCCTGTGTGAGAAGTTGTGGAGTAGATGAAGCTTTCTGATATAAATGTTTTGGAGTTTTCCACTCATTTTATGAGCCTGTCAGCGAGTACCTGGAGTGGAATTTTCTTCATAACTTGGAGCCACCCAACTTTATCTCAATTTCAGCCTTGGGAGACAAGCTGAAAGATGTAATCATTATGTTGTCATGATTGCATCATTTGTTATTCATCACTGACAGAGTAGATGATCTTCCAGTTAGGAAGTTACTTGAATGGCTATGGTGTAAGTTTGCTTTCACCTAGCACTATGTAAAAATCAACTAATATAAGAATGTACATAAATAAGCTCCTTCAAAGCCCATATATTTTATTTTGTTTAGAATAGTGTGTTTTCCAGCCTCTAGTCCTCAACAGAACGTTTTTTAGCTTGACTCCATAGCCCAATGCAGAAGGCGACTGGAACTACTAAAGATCTTAGAGCCTCGCAAGGAGGACTATATCCCCCATGGAGCCTAATGTTATCACATATCCATGTAAAGGGGGTTGTTTTCCCTTAGGAGTGGCACCTTAGCAAGAAAATGTGAAGAAGGGGGATAAAAACCCACTTTTTTCCTTTTATCCTAAGTTTTAGGTCCAGGCGTTTTGTGCTAAGAGGTGCATAGATCTGGACAGCCAAGATCTGCATGCTTAGATCTATGACACACAGTTCTGCTCGGACCCCGCACTAGAATTTTTCCTTTAACAAGGGGGGGCAGTCCGAGAAGAAAATTTTCTAGCACGGGCCCCACACTAACGTGGCCCTTCCTCACTATTCTCAGACCCCCTACCCCCGCTCAATACCTCTTACCATCTCCCCCCCTCTAAGCAAGCCCCCCCCCTCTGAGAAAGCCTCTTACCACCTCTGCTTACTGCCTTCCTCTCCTGTAAACACTTGTCCCCCACTTAGTCTCTCTCCTCATCTGTCACATCTCTCGCTCTCTCTCCACCTCTCACTCCATCACACCTATCCTCCACTCAATTTCCTCATGACCCATCACCATCCCACCTTCACATTCCATCCTCTCACCAACTGACAGATGTCCCACTCGTACTCCCTGTCATCTCCACCTATGATGATTTTCCCCACATCTTTCACCACCGCAGCCTCCCCTTTGCCTCCACATCTTCTCCCTACGTTGTGTCAGCCCACGCCTTTACTTCTCATCGCCCATGCATACCGAGTAGCTCGTCGATCATTCCCATCACCCCATACTCGTTAGCTCCATCCACGTCCACCAGTCAGGTCCCTCTATAAAGGTCCAACGAAGTAGCATATGGCCAAGGAGGGGTCGCCACATCTCCCCCATGAATGAAAATCCAGAACCATCTGACCATGAAGGAAAATTTTTAGCTCGGGTCTTCTAAGGTCGTGTGTACATAGACACTGCATGTACAATCTGACAGAGCAGAGACTCAAAGGGACTAGCAAAGACAAGATTGTGTCTAACAAAGGAAGGCGTGCGTAGAGGAGACTGTAGGTGCAGTCTAACTGAGAAGACCTAGCACCATGGAAGCTCAAGCACGCCTCTACTAAGAATGGTGAATTTTTTTGAGTATATAGAGAGAGTTATGTGATTTTGTATTGGTCTTTAGTTGAGCAGAGCTCCTAATCTATAATTTTGTTCTGCTAGAGCTATTATCTGGTTATGTAATCGACTTGAGACTTTCATGTTAATAGAAGTCAGCATCCCTTTTTCTATTTTTTCTTTAAAGGTTGTTTAAGACACTCAGGCATGGATGATCCAGTTGAGGATCATTATACTGCTATAATTAAGCTTTGATTATAATGATATCATGGTTAGTTTTATTCATTTCCCTATGTATCTATTTCCTTCTCACTTCGAATGGCTCGGGCATGGAGGATCCAGTCGAGTTGTTACAGTTGCAGGATGATGGAGGTTTGATCATATTGTAGTTGTAACTATGTCCCTCATAGGGATATTTTGGTGTCTAAATTTGATCTCAAGAATTCTCTTGAGCTTGGGTTTTCTTCTCTGAGATGTTGGAAGGCCTGATGCCCAGAGGAGTCTCATTCATCTTTCTCTTAAGCCTTCCCTCTGCTCTTTTTTTAACTCAATTGACTGAATTTAATGTGGCCCTCACTTTCCTGTTCATTTCCTGTCTAGTTACATGTTGAACATCTTTCATGTTGTTGAGTTTTGTCCATCGATTATCCACATTTAAACCAACATCCACCCCAAACATTGATGGGTACTAGGCTTACCTCTATTGCAATCCAGCGGTGACTTCTAGTGCTAACAAGTTGAATATAAAAAAGATTCTTAGTCTCTCTTTGATTTCTTTAGTTCTTCTACCACTAGCAAATTTACCAAGGAGAAATGAAACAAATTGTTCTTAAGTTGATCAGCCCTAGCTTATACTTTGTCTGCCATTTTATGTAAGCTTTTGTATAGGTAAAAATGCTATTTCCTGTGAAGTGCATCAGAAGCCTTATATGATACTAGTATACTCTGTCAAATATTCCCTCACAAGTGAAATATCGTTGAACCACTCTTAACAAATTTTCATAATGCTCCATTATACATTCTCTTGGAATAATGGCACCAAACTTCTAATTTTTGTACTTGGGTTTCAGGAAATCAATGTAGAAAATTGGATCAAGAAGCATACCTTTAAACCACTTCTTCCCCTAGAATGGAATCTTAGTTGCATCGTCTACTGTCTCCTTTGACACTTGGAAGGTGATATCAACAATCCTCATCTAGACACCATTGAAATTGAGGGAAAATTCCTTCGTTACCTACACATTGTATCCTTGAATCTTTTCACAAAACCTCATTCAGCCAGCTTGTTCAAATGAAACCCTAAATGCAGGATCAGAATTCACCAACTTCAAGATATGTGGCTCACATCTCAACACATTGCCTCCTTTTTTATATTTATTTTCTTTTTGAGTGGACATGTTGTGGATGTAAGATAAAACCGATACTGGTAAAGACAAGGTGCCTCAAAGAATATAATTCTGACAGGGTTCTTTACACAGTGTAAGACAAGGCTAGGGTTTTTAATCAATTGTGTCAAAGGATTCATCAATATGGTAAATCAGTCTCTAGATCACAGGTTTATAGGTGTAGTACACTTGCTAGACACAAAACAAAAACCTTCAATATCTGTGCAGTGAAATTTAGGAAAATAGAGGATGTGTAGCATGCAATTACTGTGTAAAAACGTGTAGCGAGGATGAAGAGTTTGTGTAGCGAGCTGGACAGGGTTTGCGTAAAAAGTGGAGTATGTTGAATTTGACGAAGAACAAGGGCCCGGTCGATGGAATAGGATCATGTGCAATGAAAATGAGAGGAGAGAGACATGCATAAGTTGAGAAAATTTAATTTTAATGTGATTAGTATGTTTAGGATGACAAGACATTTTGGGTAGCACAAAGCAACTTGTGCAACGTGTGTACTTTTTGCAGGTTAAGTAAAAAAAACATTTTGAAAAGATAGGAAATATGGCATTATGACCTTTGATGACCCTCTAACTTTAATAATGTGTCATTATGTTCCATGACATCCCTAAAAAACATTCCACCTAGACCCAGTTGGCGCAAGATTGATCAGACTAGGGTCCTTCTCAGGTTACCAACAAAAGGTATCGAGTAGTCTAGACCACTAGAATTTTCATCTCCTCCGGAGAGAATAAGTCTCACCCGAAGCATTGTTGAGACAAAAGGATAGGGAAGGGAAAGGAAAATACTTAGGAGGATTCACAGAACCTTCAAGATTCGTCCTGATCTTATGCAAGACATCTAACTACAGAACAGATCTGAACTCATACACACAAGAACAAAAGATACTTGTGTTGCAGGAAAGCATTCAAACACAGAGACATCATGTGGAACTTATGAGCCATAAAGAAGTATTATAAAGATACAATGCATAAGGATAAACACAGAAAGACACAATATATTTTGAAATTTTGGATCCTTCTTCATATATTATCTTTAGGTCATTCTCCATTACAATATAATAGATACTTAGTAATGCTCTGTTACAGAATCCTGGCTCTAGAATCATATCGTAGAGCTCTAACTCCTAAAATGGTATACAGATTACATTACAGACTCCAAATCTGACTTCTCAGCAATAAACAACAACTATGACCAAAACCTTACATTTGCGATACCAACCAACCAACCCTTTTACAATCATGATTCAACAACCCCTTTTACAATCATATTCATCCCTATATATAAGCTAAGTCATATCTTTTGGCTTTGGATTGCACTCTTTCTTGTTCTATTGCAACCACTTTTTCTTTATTAGCATTGCGTTGTCCTTTTCGCAACTGATTTATGTTGCTTCTCCTTGATCTAGTGTTCAGCTCCTTCTGTAGCTTGTGCAACTCATACTGCATAAAAATTGAGACTGCATTTCTTCTTGCACAACTCCTCATCCAAAAATAAAGGGCCCAATAGGCTTCGAACTGAAGCCTTGACTTGCCCTCGAGTCCAATACTCATCTCTTTCGCAGCTTCTAGGAGCAACTGTTGTTTTCCATTGTCCTCCTTTTCCTCTTTATTTTTCTCTTATGCTTGTGTTTTTTCTTCTTTTGCCTCTTCAAATGAAGGGCCCAACTCTGGGACCATCTCTAAGGCCCGTTTCCTCACTTCTTGAAGGCTCCCAACTTTATCCTGCCAGTTCCTGGCAAGAAGTGAGGCCTCTGCAATGAACTATTGGGTCGCCTTTGTAATACATCCCTTGGGATTGGATGCGACCAACGAGTTTCATTCAGAATATTTTTTTGCATCGAATCGATGCATCTTCATATAAACTATCTAAATGATAGGTTGGAAGTCATGCATCTCCTTATTATCTATGAATTTCACCTCAAATAGGGAGTTGAGCTAATTGTCCTCTTGCTGGATCTATTCAAACTTCTATTGTTTCTCCATTGGATCCATCGTGGCTGCAATTTTTTCATTCAGCACTAGATTCTAGTGCACACATCCTCCATGTTCTGGTTGCATCTAGCAATGATTCCCATCTAGTCACAGACTTCCCAGAAAATCTTTGTGCACTCAGTTGTGCGCTTATGTAGTGTTGCTCAGGCATTGTTGCCTTCCAACACTATCTTCTCCATCTACTCCTGCAGCTTTTGAGATTGATGCTCTGCTTCTTGCTAAGTTTGTTGCAACTTCACTTCCATATGCTCAACGTGAATGCCCAATTGTGACCATGCTCCTTGGAGCAATTCAATTTGGTGCTCCATCTCTCCTACATTGTTGGCTTCAGGAAGTTGGGGTGCGACCTTCTGAATCTTCGGTCAAGCTTCGGAAAGCCTTTCTTAGAATCTTTCTAGTCTATGCTTGACCTGTACCTTGGCTTGTTCCTCTTTCTTTCTATATTCTTATGCAAGGAACACTTCCTCCCTTACGATCTCTATAGACCTCTGCAACTACTGGAGCCTCTACTCTAGTTGATTAGTTGATGCCCTAGTCATTCCAACCAAGTGTGTTGTTGGCCATTGTGCAAGGTCAGTAGAAGACAGTATTGCGTCCCTGGGTGCTTGAGTCTGTAGTGGTAGTCCACTAGTCGTTGAGTGTTATGAAGGAGTCTCCACTTCCTCCTCCCATGTGGATGGTCCTAGCACCAGGCTCAACCTCAACATTGATGGGAGAAGTTTCAGAACCTATGTTTTGGCTAGGCAGAGTTGCAAAAACTCTGCACATTGTTGAGGGTTTTGGAGAACCATCTCCATCTGTTCCTGCACAGATGGCATGCGCTACCCGGACATTAACTCTGGTTCCTTTTGAACCTCAGGTAGCTCCTTCTCTTTGTGTGACTCTGCTTCCGAAGTTGTGCTTCCCTATCCACCCTCAACCTTGGCCATTGAGGAAATGTGTTGGGGACTTTGAGCTTGCGGCTCCTTGACCATTTGAGTGTCATTTTTCTGCACAAAAGGCACAATCTACTTGTCCTAGGTATCCGGGTTCAGACCAGTCAACTGTAGTCTCTAGTCTGGCACTTCTAGATTTGGGCCAGAAACTTTTGGTCTCTGCTCAAATAATTATGGAATTGTTTCTGGGATTTCTAACTCTGTTTGTTCTGGGGGATAGAGTTGCATCGACTCTAGATCAGTGGTTTGGGGTGGACTGGTGGCTTCTAGGGGTGGCGACTAGGGTTGTGGTGATGATGGAGGGTGCTCAGTGATGATGGTGGATGGAAGGGTGTCATTCTCAGGGTCATCCTGAATATGGATGACTGGGGTTTCTCAGACTGTTGAGCAAGTGCGGGGGATGGCGGATTAAAGGGGTTGGGGGTTTATAAATTTACTTGGTGAGACTCTGGTTCTGAATTTCTTCGCCACTGATTCTATGATGAACAAAACACTCAGGATCTCATTGAAATCCTTACCTATCAACATGGATTTGTCTGGAAGTTGTAGGAATACCTGCAACCTCCTCTTCTTTCTCTCTAATGGTTGTGTCTCCTTCTCCTCTTTAGAGTCCGACTATGTCGGAGATTCTTTCTTTTGTGGCTCTGAGCCTGAGCTCGTTCCTACCCCTACTTCTTTTCCTTTCTTCTTCAGCAGCTTGACACAAAAAATTTAGTGCATCCCCGACTTGTGCAGGTTGCATTTAACTCCCGGACACAACATTACCTATTTTTTGAAGGCCTCGTCATATAGATATAACAGCAGCATCCTCGAATGGAAATCCTCCCTATTAGCATGTCGTTTCCATACAAACGTATGGTGTCAATTCATGCTGAAGGAAATGTTCCTCATGTTGTAGTTGAGGATCTCTTGTGGAATGTGCAACCTTTGCGTTGCGTCGATAATCTCGTTATACCACTTGGCGAATGTCGTGTAGTTGAATTTCATGTTCTCATATTCTGCCCTGGAATGCCAAGGCTCAAACATCTTTGCAAGGTGCCCCTTGTCTACTAGCGCCAACGGTCTTCCATAGGGTGGCTTCCACTTTAGCATTGTGAACGTCATTAACAAGTATCCATACGTGAAGGTTCCTCCCTTTTCCTATGATTCCTCACAAGCCACCAGTAGTTCCTCCAATAGGTAACTGTACCAATTGAATATGGTGCCATTGGCACAAAAATCTGCTACTCACAATGCATCCAGTGTGCATTCTCCCTTGTAATGCAACCTCATAACCTTACTAGCTATGATGTAGTATCTAGTCCAGACTATCTCTGGTAGTATTGGGTCNTGAGTGTGGAACCTTTAATAGAGGTTGGGCTCCACTTTCTTCTTGTCATGCTTATTGGGACCCTGGAGTCCTTTAGACACATCCTCTCCTTTGAGGGACAATCCAGTAAGTTGATGGATGTCATTATCATGGATTGGATACCACCTATCCAACCAAAGACTTCGATCATGCACCCTATTGATGAGGAATTTGGTGCACCACGCAACATCACTAGTGGTACCAAAAATGGGTAGGTCTCTGAGGTTCATTATAGTCGAGTTGAATAGCTTGATGAATTCGGGCTTTGGTATGAACTACATGCCTCCCAACTCGTCTGGAGAAAAACTCCAGAAGACGTCTATGTTCATCTAGGGGAACAAGACTGTGTATGTTAAGTCAAGATCAAGGAGCTTAACATGCTCCACCTTCCCCTTTAAATCAACCACAACCTCAACTTGGGGGTCACAGGGCTCATCTAGTACTGCATTTTTGGACATGGTGCCTCAGCTTCCTATAGCTCTCAGCATAATGGGATATGAGTTATCAACAAATTTTGTGGTGAACTAAGGATTGAGGATCACAACTACATGTTTTAGGGATTGCACAGGCTTGCTCGCTCTTTAGGATTTCAAAAATCACTAAGTTCTTTGAAAACAACGTGTTCTACAGTGAGTTCTCAGAGCCTTATACTCGGGCTTAGCTAGAAAGTTCAATAATAATTGTTGTTCATCATGACCATATGGACACAACTTGGATCTGAGTTGTCCGACGGGACGAGTTAATGGGGTAAATCCTATTGTGAGATTCTAACATTTACTATGCAAGTTGGATAGGGACATGGCCAATTTCATAACTTTCCATTTGACGGATGGGAATCCTGGTGCGGATACTGATGGCATATTCATGTATAGCGGATTTATGGTTTAACTGAATTCAAATTGGGTATCGTAATGGAAATAAAGGTAGTGACTAGACTGGGTTTGTGTGGCACATGGACTCATATTGCGTTCAGATTCATTCTCCCTCCAACCACAAAGGGGTCCCTGTCATATTAATGACTGACATTAATGGGTTCATTATGCTTTTGATCCTGTGCTGTTGAGTAAGCAGTTCTGCATCAAACAACTCTTAAACAGAAAAGGAAATGAACTACATGTCGTGGCACAACACTGCACATGTTGACTTTATTAACTAAATTTACAAAAATTGCATAAAACTCAAATCTAACTACTATACATGTTCCTTCAGAATAGATAAATAGTCATTTGAGCTTAGTTCTAAGACATATAGGGTTTCAGACGAATGTCATTCACCCATCCTGGCCACAACATACCATCTAGTTTCACAAGTCTGACTGCTCCTAAAGGTCATATCTCTGCAACTATAAATGGTCCCAGACAATACATGTGCAACTTGCCAAGATGCTTCTAGTACTGACTTTCATAGAGTATAACCTTTTCTCCTTATGCAAATAGTTTAGTCTTAATGTGTTTGTCGTGCCAAGCTTTTTGCCTTGCTTTCTCAACTAACTGATGGAAGTTTGCTAAACACTTGGTCTCTTTGATTTCTTGTAACTCCATGAGTCTCTGTGCAACTAATTCTTCCTCCAACATATGGGTGATCTTTGGAATGTACAAACTCAGAGTGATGAATTATGTAGGCACCGCAACCTCTTTCCCATAAAATAGCTGAAATGGTGTGTACCTATGGAGTTTCTTTGTGGTTGTCATGTAATTCCATAGTATTGTTGGAACTCTGTCATCGAAATATTACCGGTTTGCGCAATAGACCTTTGTTAATCCTCTCTCCAAAATATTGTTGAATGCTTCTACTATTCCATTGGCTTGCAGGTGGTAGGGGATTGTTTTGTGATGTTGGATCAAGAATTATGTTGTAATATTTTCTATAGTGCTACTAATAAAATGAGCTCCTTGATCACTGGTTGGACTCCTAGGACATCCAAATTGAGTTATAATATTCTCAAAAATGAACCTATAAACAGTATTGGTCGAGCAGTCATGAACAGTTGTTGCCTCATCCCAATGTGTAAGGTAGTCAGTTGCGGTAATGATGTACCTTTCCTTTGAATGCTTAGTTGTGGGGTCGATTGGTCCAATGAATTCAACCGCCCACTTCTCAAATATCTATAAAGATCGAACTGGTTGAAGTGGTAATTCATCTCATCATGAGGGCTTACCCACCCTTTGAAAAACATCACATGATCTAACATATACCTTTGCATCCTTGAAAAGAGTTTCCCACCATAGTCCATCTTGGAGGAATTTCTGCACAGTGGCCTTTCCTCCTACATGACCTCCCGCAACTCTGTTGTGGCACTCCCACAGTATATCCTACCTTTCATGATCCAAGAAACATCTTCTGAGGATACTATACAGTCCTAATTTATACAATTGTCCTACAATCAACTAATAGTCCACTGCTCTAACAACCATATGGATTTTTTGGGTTGTGTAATATGTTTCTGGGTAAGCACTTGTACTTAATAAGACTGATATGTCCTCCAAGTACTCTGGTATGGCCTCAACCCTGAAGAGATCTTCATCTGGGATTTGATCGTCAAGTGCTCCTCCACTTTCCCCCAACTCTAATCTAGACAGGTGATCAGGTCCTACGTTGCATTTTCCAGTCTTAATAATTACTTCAAAAGAGAATTCCTAAAATAGTAGCAACCATCTACAGATTCTCCCTTCCAACACAGATTTGTTAACTAGATATTTCAATGCAGAATGATCAGTAGAGAAATTAAAATGAGAACCTAACAAATAATGTCTAAATTTTTGCAAAGCATAAATCATGGTTAAGCCCTCCCTTTATATCGTTGTGTAGTTGCGCTTAGCTTGTGAAAACTTCATGCTTGCAAAATAGATAGGATGATCCATGGATCCATCTATAGGTTGTGCTAAATAGCTCCTAAGGAAATACCTGAAGCATCTACATGGATGTGAAATTAATTTTTCCAGTTTGGGAATATCAAAATCGGTGTTGTGTTGAGCTTATCCTTTAGGGTCTTGAACGCTTTATCACATTCCTGAGTCCATTGGAACATTTCAGACTTTTTCAATAGATTCTCAAAAGGTACAGTAATGTTTTTATATCTTCTGATGAACCTGTGACAGTACCCTATGTGTCCAAGCGTGGAGCGCAACTGCTTAGCACTCGTAGGTGGTGGCATGTTCACAATGACCGCAACTTTGGTTGGGTCTACCAGTACTCCCTCTCGGCATACTATGTGGCCCAACAAATTTCCATGTCGTACACAGAAGATACACTTTCTGAGATTCAATGATATCTGCAATTCTATGCATCTTTCAAACATCATACGTAGAAGTGCTACATTTTCCTTGAGAAAACTATATATTGTCCAATCATCCATATAAAGTTCTATAAACTTGTGAATGAACTCTCTTGAAGTTTTTATTACAATCCTGGACTGCAGGGGCATTCTTTAAGACGAATGGCATCACATTGTATGAAAAACACCCCCATTTTGTTATGAATGTGCTCTTCTTTTTTTCCTCTTCGCCAATCCCTACTTGGTGGTACCCTGAAAATACATCTGTAAACAAGTATGCTTCTTTCCCCGCAACTTGTTCTAGCACCTCATTAGTAAAAGTTGTTGGTAAAGGGTCATGCACACAAGAAGAGTTAAGGCTTCTATAGTCTACATAGACCTTGATATCCTTTGTGTCTTTCTTGCTCTGAATGACTATTGGGCTAACCCATTCTGCTTCTTCTACTGCAAAAATAAGTCTAGCTTCCAACATCTTGTCTGTATCCTTCTTAACCTTCTATTTTACTCTAGGGTTAAGGCAGTATGGTCTATTCCTCAAAGGCTTTGATCCTGATTTTAATTCAATTTTCATTTTTCCCGTAACTCTTTTGATCCCCTTTAACTATGAAAATGTCTTTGGGAACAAATCCTCATATTCCTGCAACAAACTCTGTATTTCTTGACTAGTTTGCTCATCCTGGTAATCTCCCACCATATCTATCTTAGATTTCTCTTTGGTCCCTATATTGATTTTGCACAACTTTAATGGGTGATTATAGGAACTATTAGTGTGACTGGGTATGATGTTTTGGATTTATCTGTTCCCTTCTATCTCTTTAATGGCTAGGTTTATCAATTCCTCTAAATCATCTAGGCTTTTTGAATCCCTACTAATCTTATAGCATTTTATAGGTCTCTTGTCTAAGCTTAGGTGAATATTAGTCTGAAGTTATCGACTATGTTTTTCACACACCACTAGGTTTGATTTCTGATTACTATTTTCTATAAAAATAAATTCTTTATTTCTTTGTAGGACTACTTCAAGCTCAGGGAACTTACTTGTAAACTGGAAGTCCTTGCAAAAGTGATATGCCAACATTTTCCAATCGTTGTTTTGTCTTCTGGTTTCTTCATGTATGAACCAATCTTTCAAGATTGGACCTAGTGAGTGGGGAAACACCTGAACCTAGAAGAGAGAGGGTATTTCCGCAACTTGCCATTATGTCACACAATGTTCAATATGTGATCTAGGATAATATTCTCTGTTGAAAATTCATGTAACTTGGAAATCCATCTGCATCTCTAATTTTGGTTGCTTCTTATTATGAAACCTATACTTGATAGCTTGCTTCACATCATCCCAATTTTTTAGTAAGGCTTTATGATTGGCCCACCATCTGGCAGGGTTTTCCTGGAGGGCTAAATCTAGTATTGAGATCCTTTGATCCTCTACTACCTTTTCTTTCATGCTGAGAAAAAACCTATCAAGTCTTGAGGTATCATCATATACTATATGTTCTCTGACCTCAGTCCCAATCCATATAGTTTCTCTGATAGTTTTGCTTCTCCTTGATAATATTTTGTATGAGCCTTGTTGCCAACTGTCAAATGCCAATTCTGAATCTTCATCCACTGAATGTATACTCCTCCAACTTATCGATCCATCAGCAATAGGATTTATGTAATCTTCTCTTCTTCTTGTTGTTACAGTGTACAACTGATCCAAGTCTTATCCCTCAATATTGTTGTCTATTGGCTCCATATATCTAGGACCTAGATACAGATCCAAGGGTTGAACTACCTTGATTCCATCTGCCTCAAATGTCATGGTGTCTTTCTTTAGGTAAATCACTGCATAGTTGTCATAGGCCCAATCAATCCCAATTAGTGCAGGGTAAGGATCCTTATCCCCCATGCTCTAAATCACCTCAAAGTCATCTATAGTCTTCACTCCCACAACATCTATTTCCATACTCTCCAGTCTTCCTATTGGGAAGATGCAATATTGGTTGGCCATTCTTAACTAGATTGGGGAATATGTCAATTGGGGTTTTCCTAAGGCTTCCCAAGTCTTTTTAGGTAGAATGTTCACATCAGATTCTAGATCCAACATGACATCCTTAATATCAAATTTGTCTAACTGGGCTACTATTCTGAATTCTTTTCGAGTTCGTACTTTCCTTATCTACACTCTCTGAGTACTCTTATTAGGAATATTGGTCCTTATTCCTGCTTCTGTGGGTCCTTCATTCCCTAAAACTAGGTATAGCACATTGTGCAACATCTTTGTTAATTGGTCATTCTTGAGAATATCAGAGAAAAATTGAAACCAAAGGTCAACTACATTTTGAGGTTGCTCAAGTTGTCTCGGTGTGACTACAGGGTTTTTGGGTGCAGGGGGTGAAGTAGGGACTTGCTCAATCTTAGGGTAAACAATAGGATATGGGAGTTTCTCTTGCATCTTAGGGCTAGAGATATTCTGAAATAATTCTATGGCATTTTTAAAGAACAACTTATGTTTTAGAGGGTCATACATGTCTTATTTAGGTGTTTCTTTCAGGATCTGAGGTAGATTATCAACATTTTCTCCTGTCTTTTCTCCTCCTTGAGTAACAATATTGAGGTTTGGTAGTTGTAATTTACTAACACTCTTGATTTCTGAACTGATGAGGTTAGTTCCTCATTTATGTACCTAATCTTCCCATTTTGCAATTAGTTCGAGGAAGTCTTTAGTTGTGTGCCCATTGGTTTTGTAGTGAGAGCACGATGGCCACCTCGGATGAGGATAGTCTCTAGCCATATGCCCTTGCTCATAATAGTTATAACATCTACTTGGACCTCTTCCCCCAATTCTTCCTCCTCTGAATTCTCCTCCAGCTCCACCTCCATGACCTCTTCCTAGTCCCTGAGGGGTTTCATTCACCCTAAATGTTGTTCAGTCCAATCTATTTGCAAGTGCATCCAATGCTCTACATTGATTGGTAGTATGTGTGGTAGATGTGCAAAACTCATAGTGTATTGTATTTGGTACTGTCTAATATTTATGTATAATGGGGCACTGTCTCAACCCATGCCTATCGATTTTTCAAATCTCACAATACTCAATTGTTGGTGCTGCTTGGCTCCCTGGAAAGCATGATATGGGTGGGATTATGGAATAGTAAATTAGCAGACACTTGTGCAACTCCTCATGTGGGTCCTAGTGAGGGTCACATTGGATTCTGAGGAGGTCCCATTCCCCTCATTCATGGAAATTCATTCACCATATGTCATTCTATATAACATTCGGTGCACCAGAATTGTGGTCATCCTGGTCTAGGTATCGTCAATTCTTGAATATTTTTTGTAAGCGTTGATATTTTCCCGTATAGTTGCACAATAGTTTCATCTGTTGGTGTTCTGGTCACTCTCATGCTCCCAGGGTATCTCACCATGGCTTCAATATTCATTGATTGTTCCAATGCGTCTGTCAAAGTGGCTATCCATTGTTGCGTTAGTGGAATCCATGTCAGAGGTAGAAATCTCTAAATGTACCATTCTCTTTGATGTTACTCATGGATTGGATGTCCTAACCTCCCTATAGCATCCTTAAACTTCTGGTTGTATTCCCAGGTTGATTCACCTTCCCTTTGTTGGATCTCGCACAACTCAGACAAAGCTTGTTGTTCTGACTGAGATAGCTTAAATTCCTCTATGAACCTTGTCTGTACTTGGCCAAGTGTGAACCCTTGACCTTGCATTACTGGCACTCCTGGCTTAATAATATTCATGTACCACTTGAGAGTGCAACCTCTCAAGGTAGTCTGAAACTCAACCAACTTATTCGCGTCTGGATTCCCTCTGGATCTCTAGATTGCTTCGCACAAGATCCAGTGTTGCTCCACATCTTCATCTCCCTTACCCCATAATTCTGGGTACTAGGCAATCAAACCTCTCACATGACCAACCATTGCTGATCTTGTTGCTTGTTGACGATTAAAATCGCAAAGAGGATTTTTCCCACAAAGTATTGCTAAATCCTATTATTATAAGCTAACAAGATATATAATACTAGTAGGTGGGACCCCCTTGTATATTGGAAGATCAGATCTGGTTCTTATTTCATGTTATGTTGTTGTTCAACACTACTACAGAGTTCTACATGATTAATGAAATCTTGGTTTTATTGGTGATGGATAAGGTCTATTATGTGTTGGTTCTAATTGCAACAAATGAATGATGGATAAGGCATGTTATGAGGCTCTAATTTCATGTTACAATGGCCTATGTTATCCATTGTTACCCTTGCTATATGTTCTTGGATTCATTACTGTGACACCTTCATAAGAGAAATGTTAGTAATAATATGTAAGAGAAGTTGAAAAGAGATAAAAGAAATATAACAAAGTGCAAAAGGAAGAAACTAGACTATACTAATACGCTACACTATATGCATTGTAATTAAAAGGATGATTGTTATTCCTAGCTAATGAGGTTAGTGGCTATACGATTTATTGAGTCATATGGATATTATGTGATATGCATTATAGTATGGTCGGCAGTGGTTAATGTGACATGGGGTGGCACTCTTGGCAATTAGTGGATGTTGGTTTCGATACATGGTTTAATTGAATTAATTAATAGATTAGTGGGTTGGCGTGTACTAAGGAATTGAATGACTAGAGGATGGGGGCGATGTGAATTTACTACACATCACTCCATACCCCTTCCACAGGCTATCACCCTGGCTATTGTTCAATTGTGTTCCTTCGGGTTAAGCTCTAATTTTCAAGCAGAGGAAGAAATATTCGGCCAAGATTGTGTTTTTAAGGTTTTTGTGGTTATAGGTATGTCTTTTCACCATCCATGAACCCACTCTGGTTATTAAATAGATATTGTCTCAGTGATGTATGAGTCTGTGCTTTCCTTAAGTCTAGCAACTGTGTAAATTTGCGATATTTTTCTGGAATGAATGGTTGGTGTGGTTTCATTGCAATAATGTTTGAAGTTATAGTTTCATTGATCATTATGAGTTTAGAAGCCATGAAGGATCTCTGTCATCCTTACTAGTCTTGGTTGAAGGGTTTTCATTCAATCCATATTGGTTGGTTGTCTCCATGATTTCTATCACCATACCCAATCATCTGTTGTTATGGGGTTTGTTGGGTTTGAAACACTTTGTGTCACTGTGTATCATTCACTTAGGTATGGGTTCATTCATGTTACTGGTGTTTGCACAGGGGGTTGTGATAACCTTTATGCCAAAGGGATTTCTTAAGGTTGATTTCTATTTCTCAGCTTTTATCTCATAATTCTTCAATTGATTGAGAAAACCACGAAGGTTATACTTCGCGTGTTTTGAGTATTGTTACAAGACCAAAATGAAGCCTTGATCCTATGTTCATAATCTCTCCTATCACGGGAATTGTCACCCTGTCTGTGAATTTATTGGTGGTATACAATGTGTGTGCACCGTTGGTCTCGGAGGTTCTCACCCGATGTTGAGGGGTCAATTCTAGTCTCCCTATGTTGGTTCACAAAGAAAACCCTTGACTTCTCAAGCCCAGTTTTTGATAGAGGGAACCATTATGTCTGGTCAGGTATGTTGTGTAATTTTTGTGAAGTAAAGCAATGAATATATATTCTTAATAAAAACATAATTTAATTAGTGGCTCATACACAGAGTACACAGAGATTTTATACCAGAAACCCTCAACCGGGAAAACCTTTCTTATATTCATTATCTCAAATTTCACCATTCACTATACAATATATACAATGTTTTTAGGTATTCTGTAGATACCAAAACCCTAATCCCTTAATCCGGGATTAATTTACAAAACCTCTAAAAATAGCAAAAACCGCCCAAAAAAAAAATTCGAGCCACTACCCCGGGTTACCGCCCATTGCCGAATGTTGCACGTAACTAGGGGGGGCATACCTACCCCCCTAGGAAAGTGCCTAACGCACACGACATAGACAGAAAACTACTACAAGGGGTCGTCAGACGCAATTGTCATATCTGACGCGCCCACACACACACATGCAAAGAATATAACGCATACCCAACATGTTGTTGATTTTTATGAGTTGGTGGTGCATCGTCAAAAGTATTCTATCGTTGGCTTGTCTCTGTTGATTATGTTGATAGTGGTTTTGGTTATTGGTTTTTAGTCACTACAGTTGGTTATTATAACAATCAAATTGATAAGCTCGACATGGTTAATTGGTTGATTGGAGAAATGAGATTGCACGGTCACTGCCTTTTACATTGAAATTTTGGAATTATTAACCTAGCATTAGTTTTAATTGTTTAATTCACAACAATCTTTCATGTGTAAAGCGTGGGTATGTGTGGCCTTCCTACAACATGTTAGGTTGCGTTGATGATTGTTGTGATTGTGGGTTTTTAATTTCCATGGGATTATTGCAATCGCGGTAATTATGACATGGCCATACACTGGATATGCTATGGATATTATTGATTGCGCCATCAGAGATGGTCACGAGTTTTAAAAAAAATGGTTTTGTTGCAAATTTGATCAATTTATGAGATAATATCGGGCTTAATGTTGCTACCTCATTGTATTGATTGATATCCCAACATTGTGGATGTTTAGATTCAAAGTAGTTGGACCTGTAAAATCACAGAAATACTCTACGTTTTGTCGAATGGTCTGTGTATTCCAAGCATAGTATGAGTTAAATGGTGAATGTTCTCTATGTGTTTAAATGGAAAGTCAGGATCCTGGAAATTAAAATATTGATGGTTGTATTTGGATGTACATTATGTGCATTGATGAATATCATGCATTGTAGCAGAGATAGACACAGGTTGTGTGATGGTATAATCTCTTTACAATTTAATTATTAAATGAATTAAAGGATGAAATCAGGCATGTTTTTTGTGTCTGTATTTGATGATTGAAAAAAATTGTGGGAAGTGGTTGATGATTTGACACTGAATAGAGTGGAAATAAGTGACTCTGTATTCGTTGGGAATTGTTTAAAAAATTAAATGGACAATGAGAAGAAATAGAACTCTTCTATAGGTTGTTGTGGGATGCATATTGTCTTGTTTTGATGACGCTATGTTAAAGATTTGATTACAAACAGTGAGCGAGTTAATGCATAGAATTGATTGAATTATGCACAGTAGTTTTCAATTGATCACAATGATTATTTTGTTGGTGTTATTTCTTTTTACGTTTGATATACAATGGTTTTATGGACTACTTAATTAATTTTGTGAACAGTATCTTCTCTCTTTCCCTACCATTATTTTTCTTTTCAATAATTACAACCCCATCACCTTCCCACATTCATTTTTCGCTCCATGTTCTTAAGATTTAATTACAGTTAAGAAGATTTATGTATTGAAGTAGTTTGAAATCGTGTTTCTTGGATGGATCACAGTGATATTTTCTTTGGTTTGCATTACAGTTGATTTTTTGTTGTCTTTGAGAAGTAACCATGTTTCTTTTCCCCCTCATTTTATCATGTTTTTCTCAATACAAACCCCTTGCATATCCCAAGACCTTTTGTTCACCCCCTGCTAATAGAAAACAGTTAAAGAATTCGTATGGATCGGATTTCCTAAGTCTGACATGGTGCTGAGCCAAAGTCTATTTCATATTTTTAAAGAGTTGTCATGTATGGTTGTAAAGGAACTATTTTCTAATCAATCATGCATGCAGGAATGAGATTTTTTATCCGAGGTAGCCATGGCAAAGGAAACCAAGGGAGAGGTAATTGGAACAGAGGCCCAAGATGGCCAAGATTCTCCATACACTTTGATGTTGACTCGCAAGAGTTAGGCCATTTATTTTAGGATGGATTTTTCAGTTGGATTGGGAAAGGAGTGGTCCAACCTAGGCCTGAAAGGACTCCCTTCCAAGCTCCCCAATCCCCTGGTATTCTTGTTCCCCCTCATGTCTCATTGCAACCCGAGGTTCCCGAAAACGATGGATGGCAAAAGATTGTCCACCTGACAGTCTCCTAACATCGTGGCTGGCCCAATTTATCCTTACCTACTCCCCCACCTAACAATCAAATTTTCCAAGTAGCCCCTACCCACTCACCAGTGCAATCCTCCCATGCTATCAAAATATTGAAAACTGAGTCCCACCATGCCCCTAACAAAGGAAAAGCCATTGTTGCCCCTTCCTCACCCTCCAATGGCTCTGATAAATCTGTGTCTTCTCGGATGCATTTGAGGGACTATTGTTCTCATGTGATCAATGAGATTAGGCCTAAAGGCTCAGCGCATCCAAAGGAAAATTTGAAGAAATCAAAGGGTGACAACAACAATCAAGGAAGGATTGCATCTCAGAGTGGAAAATATGGTTTTTGAGTTTTATTTTATTTATTGTTGATGACAGTTGACTTCAGAAGTTTTTTTTGGACACTATGTTTTATTTGGATATATGAGTAACATATTTTTGAAAATAATTTCAAATATCAATGAGATATACTGTCAAATATGAATGTGATGATGGGAGTCACAAGGAGGGGTGTTTTGGTTAATTAACTAGTTATGTTATGATTGTTAAGAACTAAAGGGAGTCACAAGGGGTCCCACCTAGTAGTTATTATTCATTTATAACCCTTATTATGATTATTATTCCCCCCCCTAACTAAAAAGTTGGTTGAGTTTTTAATTAAGTTAACTAATGAAGTGGTTCAACTACTGCAACCAATTCTAATTTGCTTAAAGGAAAAAGGAAAGGGATGAACAAAGGAGGCATAGAAAGAGAAGCATACTAAGGTTTTCTCTTCGATTTTGTGTTGAGATAGTTCAGTTTTCATTCATTCCTTAATTGATCACAAGCCTAATTCTTTTTTATGATAGCTGGGTCTTATTGTAGACAACAATATTCAGGGTTGAATTACATCATCCAGACACTTGTTTTTTAGAGGTGTTGATCTATCTTTGATAGTCTGTGTATACTTGTATGTTTGTGAATTAGTTTTCATGACTGAAAAAGGATATTGTGCAGAGTCGAGTGGAAAGCCATCTATGGCAAGTTGATCCATCTTTTAGAGTTCAGTTTTGATTTTCTTTCATAGGTCCTTTTGTATGTTTCATCAGGGACGTCTAAGTTTGACTTTGTTCCAAAACTTCTTCATGAAATTTTGTAAAGAGAATGAATCTTTGATGAATTGGAATGGAATAAAGGATTTCTTTATGTCTCATCTATCTTGATTATCATCTTGGTGTCTTTACTTTTGTCTCTACATTTATTTCAGCAACTGTTATATTCAAAAAATCATATTAATAATGAATTTTTCAGCAAGCTTTTATTTATAAAAAGACTAGACTAAGCAGTTGTAATCAATACTTGTGAGTTAGGATATTATTTTTTATGGCTATAAACATAGGGTGACATTACCGTCTATTTTGATTTAGCCAAGAAAAAACTAAAAATGCTTGAGTAAGATCATTTCATATATTTTCCTCAACATTTATTTGGCAACCATACTGGGGAGATCTTCAATATCTCTCTGGTTAATTTTTATACTCGATTATCATCGAATACATCTATTTTCTTATACTGATTCTTTGACTGTTTTACTTCTTAATGATTGTGCCTATTGCGAGGCAACCTGATATTGAGTTCAGTCTTCAATATCAAACCAACATTTATTTGAACATGTTTAACACCATTTTAGACACTGTCAATACTCGCACTGAGCTTGATAATTCATGGATAGAAATTGAATGAGATATTAGTGCTCAAGAACGATTGGAAGCTAGATGTAGACAACCTAGAAATCAGCAGTAACCTTCTTGTTTCTTCAATTTTGGCCTTTCTTTCATGTCCTTACACTCTCGTGTTTCTATAAGAAGAAGAGGCTTATCACCTAAAATTAATCCTATTGATGAAATAGGAACAAGGAACATTGTGTTATCTACCCAACAAAGTTCTCTAAGGAGGACTTTGTCTGATTCATCTGGTTTGTCTTTCTTTCCCTCATATATCATCCACAAGATGGCATCTAGTGGTGGATCTAGTGGCATGGGAAGTGCTTCCTCTTCTCGGTCTTCATCTCCATCAGTGATTGGTATTTTATATAGCCACCACATCCCTGTCAAATCTACCAAAAATCCCACCAAAGTCATTAAAAATTATGGGCTTTTTCAGTTTGAAGAAGACGCCACAACCACACCATGGCATGTTTCCTGTCCTCTTAACTTAGCACCTGCTACTTGTCCACTGCCTAAATTCAAAGAACATCTCCTTAGGTTTTTGGGAAATAACATTGTCACTACAAATGAACACCTGGTGGAATTTTCTAATGCTTGTCACAACATAGGAGACAATGACAATGATACTTTCATGTGCTTATTCATCAATTACTTCAAGGGAAAGGCTATGGCCGATTTCTTTGACCTTCCTCCTAATATTTTTTCTAATTGGGAGGAGTTAATATACTGGTTCATATCCACTTATGGGAAATCTAAAACCCAGCTGAGAATTTGCGAGAATACAATAACATTTCCTATATGGATAGTGAAACCATCAAGTCCTTCAACTTTCGTTTCACTAAGTTATACAATAAAATCCATGAATGCATTTGACCTCAGAACCAAGCCACTTTCATGCATTACCTTCCCCATACCATCATAATATTGAGGAAAAATCCATTGATAATCTCGATTCCGCTCTGCATACTTGTTTAGAGTATGAAGAACAACTTGAAAGAACAGGTATTCCTCAAGGAGAATTGGTTAAACAAACAGATAGGTCTGCCCTCTTACAACTAGTAAAAGACATGAATAATCATATGATAGCATTCGAGTGAAAGGGGATTGTCTCACCTCTCACCCCTGGAGCTTCATCCTCTTCTACACCCCCCTTTAGAAATCCGATTGAAGATCATTTTCAGCCTAAAGCTCTCTTTCCCCGAAGTTGGTGTAACGTCTGTGAGGAACACCATGAGGAAGCCACATGTGAGGTAAGGAAGAGTGCCAGAGATAAGATATTTGGTAAAAGACCAGAAACTACTATTGGTGTCCTAGATTTCGTAGATCTAGAAGATGTCATGATCATCAACACTAGGAACAAAGCCTATGCTCCCAAGGGAAAATTTGATCCTCTCTGCAATTCTTCTATCCTGAGCTCATCCTCACCAGCTGCTACTATTCAAGTTCCTAAGGTTCCTAACAGTCAAGGAACAACTCCCCCTCTCCCCTATTCCAAGTACAATTCTTGAATCATTTGGCCAACATCAAAGAAGATGCCACCCTTCTGGACATGGTTGTCATCCCTAAACAACATATGCATCTTAAACAATTCATGGAAGGAAAATATTCCATTGTAGCCAATCTCTCTAAAGAGGTGAACGAAGAGGATTCATCTATAAATAAAGTAGGTGTA
>JASDQU011176167.1:8018-26645 GCA_032191745.1 Picea mariana
CTACAGAAATATAGTGCTGGTATAATCAATATTTATCATTGATACTTCTTGTTAGAGTTGAGGCACATCTTGTATTTATTGGCATATGGCTAAGGATTTTTGTGGTACATGGTTGAAAGCTTGTATTTGTGAAGTGGTTGATGTATTGAGAGGTTGAATATCAGAAAGGGTTTGATGTCTAGATCATGTGAGGGTTATTATAATTTTTCATTATTACACACACTTATATGGCACATGACTAGAGAGAGATATAGAGTTTTTGGATAAAGGTTATGTATAAGGATGCATGCACATGATAGAGTTGCAGTCTGGATACAATGGCAGGTTGCATATCTATGTGAACGAAGTTCCATAGGGTCAGAAGTTTTTAGAAGGTATACATAGGCTGCATAACAGACAAGACATGTACATACACAAGTTTTTGTATGTATAGGGCGCGTACATATGCATGTTGCAGAACTACATGTCCTGTATTTATTGTATACTAGTTTTCAGAGGGTATACGCAGGCTACATAACAGACAAGATGCATACATATTCCTGCTATTGTATATATAGGGAGGTACATACACATACTGTAGAACTACAGGTCATGTATCTATTTTATTTGGTTGATACATGTTCATTTCAGGTATAGATTGATTGCAGGGAAGTTGTACAGGTTGGCTGCAGGTCAGTGGTACATGTTGGTACAGTTTTACAGTGGTATATGTCATAGTGATTGTGTGGTAGTGGTTCCATCATTCTACTTCTACTTCAAGGCAGTTGGATGGGGAAAGGACAGGTGGTTGTAGACACCTTCCGGTTGTAGCCGAAGAACATAGGGGGTTGTAGCCTCCTTCTGGTTGTAGCCATAGAATAGGGGAGTTGGAGCTTCCCTCGAGTTGTAGCCTAAGAACTAGGGGGTTGGAGCCTCCTTCCAGTTGCAGTTGGAAAACAAAGGAAGTTGTTTCTTCCAATGAATGTAATTCTTAAAGACATATAAGAAAAATCATTCTGTGGTTTTCTACCACTTTGGATTTTCCACGTAAAAACATTGGTGTATTGTGTATGTGTATGATTTCTCATGTGTTCATTGTTTATTTACTCTACAACTATTGGATGATAATGCTACATTGATATAACACTTGCATTTTGTGGTTAAAAATGATTGAATTTATCTATTATTGATTCATCCCCCCTGCCCCTCTAAGTAATCCAACATTCGACACATACACATTTCCCTTGTACATGAGAATTCCATCCTTTTTTAGCTCATAATAATTAAATTTTCACTGAAAATTACCTTGTTATAATGCTTCTTTTATTCTCACATAGTGATGATCTAAATTTGTTTTTGCAACAACTTTTTCTTTCATATTTGTCCAGTACATGTTGATGGCTACATATGCACTTCATTAGCTCTCCTGCTGAGTGGATCAGCCACTTGATTTTCCTTCCCCTTTATATGCTTAATTTCAAAGTCCTATTCACTCAGAAATTCCATCCATCTATTTTGCCTAACATTTAGTGTTGGTTGTCCAAACAAATGCTTCAAACCATAGTGGTCTATCCTTAGCTCGAATTTCTTACCCATAAGGTAATCCCTCCACATTTTCAATGCATGTACAATCATTGCTAACTCGAAGTCATGTGTAGAATAATTCCTCTCGTGCTATTTTTAATTTTATGGACTCGTAGCATAACACATGGTCCCTTTGACTGAGAACTCCACCAAGTCCTTCCTTGCATGCATCGGTGCACACAACAAAATATTCTTTTGGATATGCAATCTTCAATATTGGTGCGCTTGTCAATATTCCCTTCAACTGTTGAAAACTCTCTTCACACTTGGAAGTCCATTCAAATTTCACTCCCTTCTTTTGCAAATAAGTGATTGGACTTGTAATCTTTGAGAATCCTTTTATGAATCTTCGGTAATAACCGGAAAGACCCATGAATGATCTGACCTCTATCACATTATTTGGCAATGGCCATCCTCTAATGGCCTCCATCTTCTCAGGATCAAATTCTATCCATGTTGTTGATATTATATGCCCCAACTAGTAAATCTTCTTTTGATAAAATATTCACACACTTAGTTTAACATACAATTTATGCTCTCTTAAAAATTGCAACACCATTATTAAATGTTGCTCATGTTCCTCTTTTGAATTATAAAAGATGAGTATATCATCTAAGAACACAATCAAAAACTTGTCCAGGTACTCCCTGAACACTCCATTCATTAGACACATAAAAACTGCTAGGGCATTTGATAGTCCAAATGGCACTACCATGAATTGATAATTCCCATATCTTGTTATGAATTTTGTCTTGCTGATGTCTTCTTCCTTTATCCTTGATGATAGCCTGATCTCAAGTCAATCTTTGAAAATATTCTTGCACCTTTTAGCTGATCAAACAAATCAACAATTATGGGAAAAGGATACTTATTCTTTATGGTAACCTTATTAAGATGTCTGAAATCAATACACAACCTTAAGGTTCCATCCTTCTTCTTCACAAAAAGAACTGGGGCTCCCCAAGGTGACACACTTGGGCATATATACCCCTTCTTCAGAAGTTCTTCAAGCTGAATCTACAACTCTTTTAGTTCCAGTGTGCCCATTCCGTAAGGTGTCTTAGACATTGGGGAAACTCCTGGCACCAAATCAATAGAGAAATCAATGTCTCTCTTTAGTGGAAATCCTGGAATTTCTCTAAAAACATATTCAAAATTCCTCAAGACCGGATGATCTTCAATGCTTGACACTTTGTCTTTGGTTGCCTCCTCCATATGGGTTGCAAACATCTAACATCCCTTCCTTAAGCTCTTCTCCAACTGCATAGTTGAAATCTCTCTAACAACTACAACCCTTGGAATGCCTTGAATCTTTCCTTGCTTTCCTTCCTCATCAAGACATGTGATTGCCTTGTTGTAGAAATCTAGGACCGCATGATGTTTCTCCAACCAATCCATGCCAATTAGACAACCATATGAACCCAACGATATGATGTTTACATCTACCTTTTTGCTAAATCCACTCATGTCTATCGGACAATATTTAACCAACTCATTGATTTTCCTCTTAGCCCCCTATGGCTAACTAAACTAACTAAGATTTTTTATGCTTACTTATTTGCTATTGAAATCTTTCAACAATGTTACCATTTACGTAACTATGGATGGCTCCATAATCAATCAAAATTTCTATGGACTGGTTATCAATCTTACCTTCCGCTTCAATCATGGGGGATTGATACTATGGTTGCTCATGTTCCTCTTTTGATTTAGAATAGACAAGTATATCATCTAAGAACACAATCAAAAACTTGTCCAGGTAATCCTTGAACACTCCATTCATTAGACACATAAATATTGCTAGGGAATTTGATAGTCCAAATGGCACTACCGTGAATTGATAATGCACATATCTTGTTTTGAATGTTTTATTGCCGATATCTTCTTCCTTTATCCTTACTTGATGATAGCATTATCTCAAGTCAATATTTGAAAATATTCTTGCACCTTTTAGCTGATCAAACAAATCAACAATTCTAGGAAAATGATACTTATTCTTTATGGTAACCTTATTAAGCTCCCTGAAATCAATACACAGCCTTAAGGTTCAATCCTTCTTCTTCACAAAAAGAACGAGGGCTCCCCAAGGTGACACACTTGGGCATATATACCACTTCTTCAGAATTTCATCAAACTGCATCTGCAACTCTTTTAGTTTTGGTGTGCCCATTTCGTAAGGTGTCTTAGACACTGGGGCAATTCATGGCACCAAATCAATAGACAAATCAATGTCTCTCTTTAGTGGCAATCCTATAATTTCTCTAAAAACATATTCAAAATTCCTCAAGACTAGATGATCTTCAATGCTTGACACTTTGTCTTTGGTTGCCTCCTCTATATGGGCTGCAAACATCTAACATCCCTTCCTGAAGATTTTCTTCAACTACATAGCTGAAATCTCTCTAACAACTACAACCCTTTGAATGCCTTGAATCTTTCCTTGCTTTCCTTCCTCATCAAGACATGTGATTGTTTTGTTGTAACAATATAGGACCGCATGATGTTTCTCCAACCAATCCATGCCAATTAGACAGTCATATGAACCCAACGATACGATGTTTACATCTACCTTTGTGTTAAATCCATTCATGTCTATCGGACAATATTTAACCAACTCATTGATCTTCCTCTTAGCCCCATGTGGCTAACTGAACTAACCAATATTTCTTATGCTTACTTCTTTGCAAGTGAAATATTTCAGCAATGTTACCATTTATGTAACTATGGATAGCTCCAGAATCAATCAAAATTGCTATGGACTAGTTATCAATCATACCTTCCACTTCAATCATGGGGGATTGATACTATGTTTGTTTATTGTCCAAGGATGCATAAATCCTTGGCATGCTTCCTCCCATGTCTTCCAGCCTCCTGAATGTTTTGGATAGTCCTCATTCTTTCTCCTTTGTGAGGGAAGTCCCTATATAAGTGATTTCCCTCACATCCCCAACATTGAACAAGTTGTTTCCTTGGCATTTTCTCAAATGAATCTACATTCCTTTGCTCATTTTGGGCTACTTGACCTTGTTGATTTGCTTGGGAGTTATCTATGAAAAAGGGTGGCTTAAAACCTTTCTTCCTTTGATCCTTTTCTCCTTTCATCTTGTCATTCCAAGTTTTTTGGAAAACTGACCTTCCCTTGCTTTGGTCATCAAGGTTTTTTACTCTCCTTATGGTTTCCTCCAAAGTCTTGGGATTATCATATTGTATCCTGTCACTATAGAAGGAGGGTAACCCACTTAGAGACCTTTGGATTTTAACCTTTTCATCCTTGATGAAGTCAACATACTTCTGCAATTCAAAGAACCGATTCTAATATTCCTCCATTGTCATGGTTCCCAACTTGAGTTCAAAGAACTCTTTCATCTTTATCTCATAGTAATTCTCGGAAAAATATTTCTCTTGGAAATATCCTTTGAACTAACTCCATGATATCCTCTTCTCATCAAGGTTTTGTTGACCAAAATTTGGTCACCTATATTTTCTTGTTCTTGAATTAATAAAATATCATATCAGAAGATGAAAATATTTGAACTATTATAAGTTCCTTGTGTATTCCTCGGTCTCATCTTCGTCAAGCATTTTTCAGATCGAAAATCTGAGTTTGTATGCTCAAGATATCCAAGTTTAAAGTTTAAAGTGGAAATGATGCCTCTTTCATGTGGAATAAAGCCAATCTATTGGAAGTGCATTTAAATTTTTCGGGTCCACGACTCCGGTTTTCTCCAATTTTTGGGTTCAAAACCCATAAAAAATTTATCTCTCTCAAGCACCCACCATAACTCTCCACTCTTATCTCATCTCTTTTTCCCCTCCATTCCTCTCACTTTATATTCTCATTACCCCTTCACTTATCCATATTTAAATTTTTTTTAAAGGTTTTCCCTATGTTTATTAGTTATTATTCAGTCTCCTATAGTCTAGGGAGAATATTCCTTTAGGAGAATATTCTCTTCAGTTCACACCTCAGTTTGATTAGTTGAGTAGATTCTATATGCCACATTGGGATCATCACCAGCTAATGTGCATTTTTCTTGGGATTATCACCAAACTAGCGCATTACTCATGATTCCCTGATCTCCTCATCACTTTACTCTATTTCAATCAGTTAAATAAATACTAAGAGACTAGTTAACTCAGATGATCTAGGTGGATATCGGCGGCCACCCACCTATTCCACTAGATCAAAAAACAGTTTTCCACCTTGGCAGTTTTCAACATTTTTTTCGGGTTCCAAACTTCTAGGGTCGTTTTGAGGCCCTAAACGACGTTTTTTGGGGATTTGGGGACCAAGCATTTTCTTAAGGCACTAGTCTTAGCCAATCAAAAATCGTTCTTCTCGGTTAGAACATTCCACCGGTGTGTTGATCACCCCAAACGGAGATCGTATGCAAAAGTTACGTCCCCGGGAAGTTGATGTATCAACTACCCCCATTGGGGCCCGCAAACCTTTTGGATTTTCATCTTCTGGGGTTAGGGTTTTGGATTTTCCTTATGTTTAAAATGCCTTTGGAGCCTCATTGTAACAATCATCTTCTTACGCATGTGAGTATCCATCACATCTCTTCTCAGAGATAAGTTGCTACCATTCTAGCGAGTCTTTCACTCTGTATTTTTACAGTCTCTATACATTTCTTTCATTAATAGAAATCGTGTATTATTGTATTTCTTTGTTTCTGGCAATATTTATGTGTATTTCATTTTAATATATCTGCTTTCATTTCATTCTAAAAAATAATCCGGATCAGTGGTATCAGAGCAGGTTGATTTTGATCATTTTTCAGTGCATGTCCCTGACAAGGTCCGAGTATAGCAAGTTGGGTCTCAAGCTTATCTCTCTTGAGGACAATCTCTCTCGCACGCCCAAGAAACCCTACATGGCAGAAGAAAAGAAAAACAACAGAGCATAAGATTCTATTAATTTGTTGCTTGAGCAAGCTCTCACATGACAGAGGCACGAAATGATGGATAAATTTTCTCACATCCTTCAACGCATGTCGATAACAACAAGCGCATCTTCATCAAGTGACCACTTTGGAGGCACCTCATCTTTCAAGGTACAAGTTAATTTTGATATTCCTGTATTTGAAGAACAAATAGATGCATATTCCCTAGAAACATGGTTAAATCTGCTAGAAGGTTATTTCTTTGTTCACAATTTTTCTGACAAGGAAAAGATCACCTTCGCACTCCTTAAGGCTCTCCCCCATGTCAAACATTGGTGGGAAACTTACTGGGAGAAAAGTTCCACAAAGGAGTATGGAATATATGGGGTCGAGCCCACTTGGGATTTTTTTGTGGATGCGGTCAAGGAACAATATTACCATGTTGGCAACTATGACGACCAATACATGAGATGGACCAAACTGCAGCAAGAGAGGGGCCAAGTAGTGTCAGAGTTCACCAATACCTTCCATACCTTGTCCACCAAGATGGGTATCAAAGAATCTGAGTGACATTTGGTTTTTAAATACCGTGGGGCTCTACACAAATACATCCAAACTAAAATGGATTTTTTGGACATCTCATCATTAGGTGTTGCTTATCGATATGTTGTTAAAATCGAGCAGAAATTTAAGCACCAGAACAAGCAGGAGTTCAGGTCTGAAAATATGAAACAACCAAAGTATGGTAAAGATGGACCTAACAACTAGCCTTCGGAAAGCCAATCGAAACCACAGAAAAATAAGGGTAACAGAAAGATGAAGGACACTGGAAAATCGTGTGATTTCCACAAAATCCTTTGGCACAACACCGATGAATGTCGCTCAAAACAATTATTGGTGGCTGAGATCAAAGACAAGGAGTTGAACTCTGATTCAGAATCTGATTCGAAAATATTGGTATAAGAAAGATCATTGACGTAGACCCCACTGTTATTGTCATGACTGCAACAATTCAACCAGAAGAACCAACAGATCTTGAAGAGGGTGAGCACCTTTTTCATTCAGTGGGTGAAGGAAACCCCATTGCATTTTATTGTTTATAGCAGAAGCCAGAAGAACCTCATCTCAGCAGAGGTTTTCAAACAGTTGGGATTGTGGACAACACCACACCCTCAGCCATACAACATTGGGTGGCTTCACCAGGGATGAGATCTTTGTGTCATCCAACAGTGTCGATTTTCATATGACATCCATCCCTTCAAGGATGAGGTATTATGTGATGTTTCCCCGTTGAATGTCTGTGATGTTCTCTTGGGCCAACCATATATGTGGAAGCTCCATGCTATCTATGACTCTTGACCCTGTAGTGTCATTGTTACTCTGGGAGGTCATCTCTACAAGATAGCAAAGGTAGTTCCAACCACTGTCCCACCTAAACAGTGTTGCAAGGTATTATATCATACTACAAAATTCAACTTCTTCACAATATGTTCAAAAGGTGAACAAAAGGACACTGCAACCACTACAACCTCGACCCAAGCACCTTTTATCCAACAAAAGCAAGTCGAAAATATTACAGCAAAGCACAAATATTCCTTCTGCACAAATTCATCACATGTAGCTCGAGTGGTTGAACAGACTCAACCACGCCAGAAATAGGTTTGTGACAACCTTCAAAATACTAAGCATCACAACTTCTCCAGCAAGGAAATCATCTCACCAAGGTTCAGGTTCAACAAACACTTCCCCCTCTCCCCCAGGAACTCAATGCAATGGAGACCATTTCTTCCTAAGGAGGGAGGATTGATCCAGGTGGATATCAGTGGCCACCCACCTATTCCTTTGGCTCAAAAAATAGTTTTCCACATTGGTAGTTTTTCAACAGTTTTTCGAGTTCCAAACTTTTGGGACCCTTTTGAGGCCCTAAACAATGTTTTTTGGGAATTTGGGATCATGCAACTAGCTAAAGTATTGGCCTGGGCTAGAAAAAAATCGTTCTTCTCTGTTAGACCTTTCCGATGATGGATTGAGTGCCCAAAATGGAGATCATATGCAACAGTTACACCCCCAGGAAGTTGACGTATCAATTACCCCCATTGGGGCCCACAAACCTTTTGGATTTTCATCTTCTGGGGTTAGGGTTTTGGATTTTCCTTATTTTTAAAAGGCCTTTGGAGACTCATTGTAACAATCATATTCTTGTGAATGTGAGTAGCCATCACATCTCTTCTCAGAGATAAGCTGCCACCATTCTAGTGAGTCTTTCACTTTGTATTTTTACAGTCTTTGTACATTTCTTTCATTAATAGAAATTATGTATTATTGTATTTCTCTGTTTCTATAAATATTTATGTGTATTTCATTGTAATATCTCTGCTTTCATTTTGTTCTAAAAAATAATCTGGATCATCAGAATAGGTGGCAGTTAACTCTCGTAACTGCCTAAGAGACTAAACTAGGTGGCAGTGTACTTCTGTAATTGTTGTTGTGTTTCCAGATCAATCTAGACCACCACTATGGCACATTGGATTCTCCTCTAGTGCACATTAGTTGAGTTATACAGAGTATATCATGTGTAAATTATCATTCATTCATTTGGTTAATGAGAATTCTTCCATTCTTTCTCTCGTGTTTCTCTTTTCTCATATTTTCTCTGCAAACTGTGTATGCCATTTGATAGCTATATATTTTTTGTGCAGGTTCAACACATTTACATGGTATCAGAGCCAATGAATTGCTAGGAAAAAGACACACCAGATTCTTTTTGAAGGTATCGAAGATTGAAGACAATGAAAAGATGGAATTTCCAAAAGAATTAATTCTTACACCGTACAGTTTATTTGCATGGAAGGAGAATATGATAATGCATCTTTGAGGAAGAGGATTATACAGGTTAACCTTGAACACAGAGACCGAACCCACATCATCCATAGAAAAATCCAAGTATTTGAATCGAATGGATGAAGCATTTGGAACTATTTGCAGTATCATTTCTCCTGAACTCCTCTTTCACATATCCTCTTGTAAAACCCCCAATGAATCCTAGACCACCATGGAAGGGCTTTTTGGAAAATAGGACGATATGATGGGACACATGCTCGAGGTGGAATTTCTCACTTTGGATCCAAAAACCTTCAACAATATCCAAGATTTCTTTACCAGATATAAGGATTTGTTGTCGCAACTTAAGGCTTGCGGGGTTGATAAATCTAAGGAGGAGAAAAAAATGGTTCTTACCATTCTCTCCAAAATTGGTCCATAATACTCAGTTTTTGTATCCACATTTTGTTCAATTAGGCTCACCTCTGGAGCCACCTGGATGATGGGGCTTTATTGAGTCTCAGACACAAGAGTAGAGCAAGCTCATCAATATGGGAAAAATCAAAGGCCCAAAGGTGCATGCACTTACTGTGCAAGATGGTAGGGGTCATCAAAATAAGAAATCTAAAGACAAAGACAATAAGAAATCACATGCATATCCAAAGAAGGAAGGGTACTCAAAACCCTTCAACGATGCCTCTAGATCCAAAGGTGGAAAGGGAAGAAAAGGGGGAAAATGCACTAACTTCCATAAATGATTCCATCCAGAATCCGCATGTATGCATAAACATATAGATCAAATGGCCAAAATACTTCAACAAAACAATCTTGTAGATCGCATCCCCAAGGGTGCCAAGAAGAAGAAGCCAAAAGATCAAAATCCCAAGAAAGGAAATTCTAGTCATGCTTTGATTTCCATCAACTCCTCTCTCGATGCTTGGATTGTATATTTAGGAGCATCACACCACATGGCAGCCACAAATGAAGTCTAATCTTCATTGGTTGCATGCAAAGGTCCTCCTATTCTTATGGGGGACAACTCTCCAGTCAAGGTCACTAGCAAAAGAAGAATTGAACTCTCAAACGAAAGCTTCGAGAATGTGCTACGCATTCCCAAACTTTATGTCAATATTCTCTATGTGTATCAGATGACAAAATCTGGCACCGGAAATAGATTCATATTCATACCTGATGCAATGGATATCTATGACATGAAAACCAATTCCAAGGTTGCTACCAGTGAGGTAAATCATCAATCTAGAATCTACACATTTTCTGAATTTATTGAACCAGATTCTACATCACTGCTTACCCATGTTGATGAAAGCAGTAGGATATGGCACGAAAGGTTCATGCATTTAAATTTCATATATATGCAACAACTTAGCAAGCAGGGAATGGTTGATGGTCTACCTGACATCCACTTCTCCAAAGGAATTTGTGAGGGATGTGTTCTTGGAAAACACCCTCAAGATAAATTTAACAAAGGAAAGACTCAGAAGGCTTCCTTTCCTTTAGATCCGATCCATAGTGATCTAATGGGCCCTTTTCTAATTCCATCAATCATTAAATCAAGGTACATGCTCATTTTTGTTGATGATTTCTCACGCTTCACATGGATTTTCTTTCTCATGAAAAAATAATAAGTCTTTCAACACCTCAAATATTTCAAAGCCCTTGTTGAGACACAGTTAGGAAAGAAAATCAAAGTCCCCTGAATAGATAACGTGGGAGAGTATGTAAACCATGAGATACCAAATCTTTGTCATGAGGCTGGGATTCAGTTTCAAGACACGGTTCCTTATACTCCGCAACAAAACGAAGTTGTTGAGCAAAAAAATAGATCTCTAAAAGAGATGGCATCTTGCATGCTACATGCAAAGTCACTTCCACGGAGATTATGGGATGAAGCACTTAATTTTTCAACATACATCCAAAACATATCTCCCCGTAGAGATCTATCATGGATAAGACCCCCTACGAGGCTTGGAGCGGCCGCAAACCGGAAGTGACCCACTTCTGTATTTTTGGTTCACGTGCATGGGCCAAGATTCCCTCTGAGAAGAGGAAGGCACTAGATCCACAGAGCCCAGAGTGTATCTGTGTTGGATACCCCGACACTGTGAAGGGATATAGACTCATTGATCATTCCTCAGACTGGCTCATCATTGAGTGAAGTGTCCAATTCGAGGAAAGTGCCTCACATGTACCTCAATAGTCGCATGCAGACACTTTTGTTCTTCCACTTGTCGGATATGATGAGCATGCACATGCCGACTCTTCTTCCGATGAGAGTTCTAATTCAAAGGATTCAGATGATCTAGATACATAGTCAATACAGTCAGATGAAAAGTTGATGCATGCAGATGTAGATGCAAAGCCAGAGTAGAGGCCCAAGTGGGCCAAGACTACTCTTCAGGATGCAGGAGATCTTGTTTGGGATCCAACTGATACTAGGAGGACTCGATATTATTTTGAGGAGCCTCCTCTTGCACTCACTGCCATTGAACCGATGCCACCCAGGAACATTTTATTGGTTCATTCTTCAAATCCACAGTCCTATGGCGAGGTTGTTGGAAATCCCTTTTGGGAATCCGCCATGCAGGAGGAGTGAAAATCCCTCCTCAAGAACCAAACTTGGGATATGGTTCCCCTTCCTTTAGGAAGGAAACTTGTTAGGTACATATGGGTCTATAGGACCAAGAGTGCAACGAATGGCTAGGTTATAAAATACAAAGCCAGGCTAGTTGCTAAAGGATTTCATCAGTTGCACGACAATGACTATGATGAGACCTTCGCTCCAGTAGAAAATATGGATTCCATACGTTTCACACTTGCCATTGCGACAATCAATGGATCGAAAGTCCATCATATGGACGTGAAGAATGCATTTCTTCATGGTGATCTCTCTAAGGATATATATATGGAGTAGCCCCAGGGATTTATGCAAGATTCATCTTTGGTATTTCGACTAAAGAAGTATCTTTATGGCCTCAAGCAAGCCCCAAGGGCATGGTATGCTAATATGGACTCCTACCTATTGTCACAAAACTTTGTATGTTGTAAGTCAAACCTGAATGTTTACATGCTCAGGATGATTGATTCACTTCTACTCCTAGTTTTGTATGTTGATGATTTGTTGATCACTGGTCACTCGACTTCAACAATTGTTGTAGTCAAGAGGATTCTGCATGAAAAGTTCTTGATGACATACATGGGTCTACTACATTTATTCTGTGGATTCAAGATCAGTCAGGATGCTTCAAGAATCAAACTGACTCAGGCCAAGTATGAACGAGATATCCTTGAGATATTTCACATGATAGAATGCAATTCTACCTCAAATCCCTTCCTATTAAGAGTCAGACTTGAGGATGGTGGGAACACTCCAAAGGTGGACAACACACTATACAGATATCTAGTGGGGAGTTTGTTGTATCTCACACATTCTAGACCAGACGTCTCCTATGTAGTTGGAGTAGTCTCCAGGTTCATACAAGAGTTGTATGAGCTACATTGGAAGGTTGCAAAGTGTATTCTTCGATACGTACAGGGCACCATCACCTTTGGGATTTACTATGAAAAATTGTATGCATTGGGCCTCATCGGGTTCATTGATTCTGACTGGGTTGGCGATAACATTGATCGCAAATCCACATTTGGTTACTCACTTAGTCTTGGTTCTAGGCCTATATGTTGGTCAAGCAAGAAGCATGATGATATTTCTCTATCTTCAGTCCAGGCAGAGTACAGAGGGGTAGTTAACATAACCATTCAGGCTATGTGGCTACAACATTTTCTCACTGAGTTGGGAATTTAGTTTCATCGGTTGATCATCATCTGGTGTGACAACCAAAGCACTCTGAAGTTCTACAGAGATCCAGTTCATAGGCACCGGACTAAGCACATAGAGATCCACATGCACTACATCTAGGACTTAGTACACAACGGGATCATTGACCTGCAGTTCTGGCCTTTAGTAGAACAAAATGCAGACATCTTCACCAAGACCTTCACTGAGCAGAAGTTCCATTATCTATGCAGTCGTCTTGGAGTGAAGTACACAATTTCCTAGCAACTGTCAGTTCTTTTTTTTACATACATTGTACTTTGAGGGGGTGGTTTCCCATGAGTTTTTCCCTCTTTTCTCATTTATTTCATTGTATCTTTTGTATTTGGGTACCTAACATGGCCTCATTGCCGGGACCCATTCTTTATTTTCATCATAGTGATGTTTAGGGGGGGTGTTGGAGATACTTCACACACACCTAGGTTTTCTTTTTCCTAAGGTTTTCCCTATGTTTATTAGTCATTATTCAGTCTCCTATAGTCTAGAGGGAATATTCCTCTAGGAGAATATTCTCTTGAGTTCACACTTCAGTTTGATCAGTTCAGTGGATTCTAGATGCCACATTGGGATCATCACCAGCTAATGCGCATTTTCCTTTGGATTATCACCAGACTAGCACATTACTCGTGATTCCTTGATTTCCTCCTCACTTCACTATGTTTCAGTCAGTTAATTGAAGACTAAGAGACTAGTTAACTCAGACTAGGTGGCAGTTAACTCTCATAACTTCCTGAGAGACTAGACTAGGTGGCAGTTTACTCCTGTAACTGCCAGTGTGTGTCCAGATCACTCTAGACCACCACTATGGCACATTGGATTCTCCTCCAATGCACATTAGTTGAGTTATACAGAGTACATCATGTGTAAATTATTGTTCATTCATTTGGTTAATGAGAATTTTTCCATTCTTTCTCTCTTGTTTCTCTTTTCTCATATTTTCTCTACAAACTGTGCATGTAATTTGCTAGCTAGATCTTTTTTGTGTGGGTTCAACACATTTACATCCCTCACATGCCAAATGTTTTTCCTAGGAGAGGAAAAATTTCACCTTTAGAGTCATGACGTCACCTAGGGGGGCTAGGGTTTGGTGGTGAGTTTACCACTCATTGGGACATGAAATTTTTGAGGAGAATGAGGCTTTAACCATAAAGGAAGTGACCTGAATACTTGACATGTGGCTTTGGGAAGCCTAACTACACTCCTCCAACACCAACGACTTGCTCCTAGTGTCAAAACGTCCCCTAAAGGGGTGATGTCACTTTGAATTACGGTTTCTTTTTGTCTAAAAGTAAATTTTAAGTGAATTGTTTAATATTATTTTGTAAAATGGGAAATATTAGGGTTGTTGACCCCTAGTCTTGTGTTTTACCCTATATTATGGGGACAAACTATTTTGGAGACATTTTGTATAAACATAGATCATAAGATCTCATTTCATAACATAACTCTCTCATTGTGAGAAGTATTGGGCTAAAATTTTCGCTACTCTTGGTGATTTTGGTGTTTCTCTCTTGTGAAATGTCTCTTGGTGAATGGATAAGGAGGAGTGATGTGCACCCCCTAAAGGCTTACTCTCTTGACTCTTGGATGAATGTTGCATGGTAACTAGGGTTTGTTATCTCATTTTCATGGATTAGGTAAGGAAAAATATGCATATGTTATTTATTTCTTGCTTATTTTGGTTATTTTTGGTGGAAACCCTAGGGAGAAGTATGATAGATACACACTCCATCATTTCTTCATCTCTTTGTTAAGGTTATAAGTCTTTCATTTTTTGCAAGGGTTGCTAGGAGAAATGCGAGTGTATATACCCTCCTGGATTTACCCTAAGTTTGGTTGGCATAACCTAGGGAGTAAGAGGGTTTACGCCCCTAGAGATGTTGTTGATCTAACTTGTGATTTAAAGACCCCATCACCCAATTTTAAAGGTAGTATTCTGAATATTCTTGCATTGGAGAAATACAATATTGCATTGGGAAACATAATTTATTGTCGCATTAACTTTTTGCAACTTGGGTTTTGTTCCTTGTGCTTAGAGCGCCTTTCATCCACTAGGGCATCCCATCATAAGGGGTAGTTCTTGATATTGTTATAAACTTTCATCTTCAGACATTAGGGATGTAGAAATCCTAATCTAATTGCTTCAATAACTCTCAAATCAACCGTTGAAATTTTCCCAAAGTTTGCACACTTATACTACTTGGTCTAGCGCAGTTTTTGGCAAATTTTGGAGGAGTTTTAGTGGCTGATTTTCTTGCTGTAATAAGTTATTTTTTACAGCCATAAGGCTGATATATGTTTCTGCAGAAAGTTTTTACAACAGCCTTACCTTTTCATGCTAGTATCTTGGTCTTTAAATCTTGAGTTTCGCTAGTGTTTAGCTAGTCTATCTCTTGTATCTTTCACTTGATTTATAGAAATTAGATAGCAACCTATTGTGCCATTTCATTGCTGATATATATTGTTACTATCAACTTATATTAGGGACAGAAATCTTAACTTTCTTGTCCAATTGATTTTATTGCATCATATACTTGGTTTTCTTCTGTCTCGAGCAGGTACTTCACTATTGAAAGGTCACTCAACACATTTGGAAACCATTAAACCTTCCTAAGAATATTTCCCAAGATCCTCACACCACTTAGAATTGACCTCTAGGGACATCCTCTTAATATTCATCCTTTTCTATCTCATTTCCCCCTAGGGTCACCAAGATTCCCCTCTTGAGGTGACTACCTCACCTCTAAAGTGATGGGGACACCTGCCTAAGGTGACAGTGGGTAGGTTCCCTCCTAGTTGTCTCCAATTGGTGGTTGGGTCAGGATTTTCCCAACCTACAACTTGTGTGATAACATGTCCTATCGGTCCCTTTGGTAAGTGGTCATAAGGGGGATGATGTCACCCCAACTAATGCACAAGGGACAAGTGGTCAACATCTAGGAGGCCGAAACAAGTGTCCTACGATAATGTACAGTCCAAGTCAACCCACATGTCACAAAGTGGGTGGTTCCATCTGTCACATAAATAACTCGGATGGGAGAAACTCAAAATCATCATGAGCCGTTAAGATCTATCGAAGGTGGAGATGGATAAATCAGGATCGTTGGTCCCTTTATGGCGGGTGACAAAGGAACCCGATGGTTGGAGTATCCTAGAGGGCCAAAGTAGAGGTACTCCAATGGGAGGGCTCTGAGAGCCAATTCAGATCGTAGATCAACAGCTAGTTGAGGAGCGATCCTAGCCATCAAAAGGCATGGGAACCATATGGGAGAAAATATAGAGAAGAATGACATAATGAGCCAGCGTGGTATCTAGTGTAATGCATCATGCCAGTGTGATATCCAAAACATTCGGAGGATGACAGGTGTTGGCACCTGGTTCATCATAAGGTCAAGGGTGGGCCCCTGTTGGTTACAAACCACTTAATGGTTGCTTTCATTTTTCAACCGTCAGATCACCTGCCGAGAGATTTGGATCGTTCGTTGGAATTTGAAGGGTTGGCAAGGTTGTGTGTTGGACAATAATGCTGGCGACGACAAATGCATCAATGATGTGATGGGAACCATCGATCTTATATTGGGCGAGAGAGATCTTAGTCGTTAATTTCCTAGAGTTTCTCCCAAGAGAGGTGGACATCATGATGACGTGAGGGTGCGAGCATGATAGCCATTGTGGTTGAGTAGTGACATGTGTCACCAAGGGATTGTCCAATGGGATGAAGGTGGGTCTCATTCGATGAAGAGGTCCTTTCGACCTTCATTTTCAATTATGGCCACTATATTTTTTGGTGTTCATCCTCAAGAAATATGGGTTGTAGATCCTTGACGTATCATCGTCTGAGGTAGAAGGTGGGTAAATCAGAAGGAGGCTTGAATGTCGATGACATCGGCATCGGTGACACGATGAGATCCGTTGATATGTTGTTGGGCGAGGGGATATCCGACATTGATTTCCATGAGACTTGTTCAAATGAGGAGTGAGGATGATGATATCATGAATGACGTGGCATGCCAACAAGGAAGCCAGAGTGTCCCTAGGGTGAAGGGTGTCACCTGTTGGTTGGTTGATGATGATGCAATCTTGAAAATGTCGAGAGTCGTTGAACTCGTTGAAGATGTGATGAGGAGATATGAACCGTTGGATCCAAATGCATCATTGTCAGAGCATGGGAGGTTAGCAAGGTCATGTTCGACCCAAAGTGTCGACAACGACGAAATAATCTCCAACGACGATGAGAGTCGAGGCTATCGATGACTGTCGATCAGCAGAGGGAAGAAGTTAAACCTCCACCATATATCTTGTGGGTCACATCCATGCACCGTGAAGAACCTTGGAAATTTGGGCATTAATCTCTGCACCAATTGATATCTCTGATACACTCTGAATTGTAGAGATCAAGAGCCAAGAGTCATCGGATTAAGGGAAAGTACCCATTAGAATTTCATCGTTTGAGTTTTGTTAGTGGGAGGAAATTATGGGAAAAGAAGTCTTAATGACGATGAATGTGGGACAAGGGGTCGGGATCGTGAAACTAATGTGTTGGTGGTAGAGGCCCCATCGAATGACACAAATAATAAGAGGACACGTGGATTCCACATGGTAATGAACTGGTTGTTGACCAATGAAGGCTCAGAAACTTTGAGGGGCTATAAATTTTGATCCACAACCCAATTTCGAGAAAATTTATAGTCGTTAGAAATATCTCGATGAGTAGAAGATGATGGTGTGCTTAAAAAATGGAATTAAGACAATTGGAATAAGTGATTTTTTATCACCCCATCCCTCAAAAGGCACTTATTATGGAATTGGGTATGTTACACCAATGCATTAGTAAATAAGGTTTCCACACTAATTATGAATCTAAGACCAAGTCCTATGACTTTGAGCATCACTAGAATGAAGGGCCACTCTACTCAATCATAGGATTTATCAAAGTCAATCTTTATAAACAAAGTGTCCAAACCAAATGATTAGGATTATTTCATGCCTTCCCATGCAACAATGACAGTGCTAAGGATATATCACCACTGAATAAATAACACTCATTCTAGACAAATGATTTTGGGAAGAATATGTTTTTTATGTGCAAGGTTAGAGATTTGGATAAGATTGAATAGCATGTGTTGAGTAGGGTGATGGGTCTCTATCTTGTGAACAATCTAAGGTCCCCAAACCTTGATAATTATTTGATCAACCCCTTATTAATCTCTAATCCCGGGGAACTTGTCTTGAGAGCTTCATGATAAACTTATAATAGGTATGGCTTGACAAAATTACATGCAACCTTATAAAATTCATAGGGGAAATCCTTAAGGCATGGGGCATTATCATTATCCATTTCATGGAGGTTTTCCACAAGCAATATAAGTTTTAGAAAAAATATAATGAAAAATATGTTATGAAAATGAAAATAGGGAAATCCTACGGAAGTTTCATCTACTTGAAAAATGTGCAAACACAATTTACTTATAAATCTTGTTTTGAGATTAAACTCTCAACTAAGTGTTT
>JASDQU011176168.1:0-13678 GCA_032191745.1 Picea mariana
CTATTGGGATTAAACTCATAAAAAGAGATGGGGATAAAAGGTATAAAGGTATTTGGAGATGCGGACCTCATTATACAACAGGTGAACAACACCTTCCAAGCCAAGCATGTCAGATTGAAGGCCTACAGGGATGAGGTATGGAAAGTACGAGATTCTTTTTCTGTTTTTGAAATTTCATATATACCAAGGGATATGAATCATCTCACTGATTCTCTTGTTGTTTCAGCCAACATGTTCATTTCTCCCATGCCCCCTAGGCTCAGTTATGAGATCCAAGTAAAATATCGACCATCCTTACCTGACAATATCAAATATTGGAAAGTTTTTGAGGATGATGATAAACTTAACAGATTTCTCCAAGTGGTAGATGAATTTTCCAATATGCATGTTGACCAGCAGAATCTAAATGCAGAAGAATCCCAGAAGCCCAAACTAAAGCAAAGATTGGGTCAGCATGATATTGTTCAGTTACCTAACAATTATATACCCCGAGGTTTGGTACCCCTGGAAAGGATTTTTGACCGGAATGACGTTCCTTTCAAGCCAGACAAAAAGGAGAAAGATCCAGCTGTTCACGAGCATAACATAGGGGGTGAAATCCAACCCAAACTTGTAAATCTGTCTTCTGAATTGACTGCTGATCAGAAGTCCAAGTACTGCAGCGTTTTGAAGGAGTTTTCTGATGTTTTTGCTTGGAAATATAGTGACCTAAAGACTTACGATCCTGATATTATTCAACATAAGATCCCTCTTGAAAAAGACACCATTCCTTTCAAACAAAAACTCAGACCTATCAGTCCTCTTCTTCTGCCTATGATTGAGAGAGACATTAAAAAGCTTCTCGATGCCAAGATCATTATTCCCTTGAGATACTCCAAATGGATTGCCAATCTAGTGATAGTAAGGAAGAAAAATGGTGAGGTCAGATTATGTGTAGATTTCAGAAACCTAAACAGATGCTCTAAGAAAGACAACTATCCCCTCCCTAAGATGGAACACTTGCCGCAAAGGATTTCAGGGGCTAATGTCATGTCTTTCCTAGATGGTTTTTCCGGCTACAATCAGATTTCTGTCCACCCTGATGACCAGGAGAAGACTGCATTTACTACTCCTTGGGGTACCTTTATGTACGCCAAGATGCCATTCGGGTTAATGAATGTCGGGGCCACATTCCAAAGGTCCATGGACATAGCTTTCATGGGAGAAAAGGACAAGTTTGTCCTCATATATCTTGATGACATCACAATATATTCCAACAATCATGAGGAGCATCTGAAGCATTTGAAAAGAGTGTTCTTGAAATGCAGGCAGTTTGGAATCTCATTAAATCCCAAAAAGTACCAGTTTTCTCTAAGGAAAGGTAAGCTCTTAGGCCACATCGTCTCAGCAGAAGGTGTAATGATTGATCTAGCTTGGGTAGAGGCAATTCAAAAGATGTCCTTGCTAAGATAAAAAAAGGACATTCAATCGCTGCTCGGTAAGATAAATTTTGTTAGAAGATTTGTGCCAAATTTTGCCGAATTAGTTAAACACATAACATGCATGCTGAAAAAGGGGTCCGAGATAAAATGGACAGACAATGCAAGAAAATCCTTTAAGGATATCAAGAAAGCGATCATGGAATCCCCAACTTTGATCAGCCCAGATTACAGTAAGATTTTCTATGTTTTTTCCTTTGCTTCTTATGACACAGTGGTAGCAGTCCTGCTACAGAAAGACGATGACAATTTGGATCATCCCGTGGCTTTCTTCAAAAAAACACTCAGGGACACTAAACTAAGGTATGACCCTATTGAGAAACAAGATTATGCTCTCATAAAAGCTTTAAAATCCTTCAGAATTTATATTCTTCACTCAAAGGTCATCACATATGTCCCTTCATCCTCCGTAAAAGATGTTTTGACTCAGCCTGATATTGATGGAAAGAGAGCTAGATGGATTGCAAAGATGATTGAGTTCAATATTGAAGTAAATCCCACCAAATTGGTAAAAGGCCAGGGCCTTGCTAAAATTTTAATGGAGGAAAATCATGAGCTGTTGGACATTAATTTCGTAGGAGAAAGTTCAGAAAATTTGCAGACATAGTTGGCAGTGGATGGACAACATAGCAGTCAACAAGTGGCAGAGCACTTGTCTTCTTGTGAATGGTATTCAGGTATTATACATTTTTTGCAAAAGCTCGAAGTTCCCCCTGAACTTAATATGACTCAAGATCGAGCCCTTAAGCTCAGAGCTATCAAATTCTGGATTTACAATAATCTGTTATATTGGAAAGACCCTGCTGGTTTGCTTCTCAGATGCTTAGATAAAGAAGAGTCGATCGAAGTGACGCATCAATTTCATTCAAGTGTTTGTGGCGGTCATCATTACTGGAGGACCACTACCCATAAAATATTAAGGGCTGGATACTATTGGCCTTTCCTCTTCTCAGATGTGTGTGCATTCGTCAAATCTTGTGACAAATGTCAAAGATTTACGGGTAAGCAACAACTAAAATATTTACCCCTGAGACCTATAGTGGTGAATGGCCCTTTCCAGCAGTGGGGTTTAGATTTTATAGGTGAGATAAATCCTTCATCCAGTGGTCAGCATAAGTGGATTTTGGTAGCCACAGATTATTTCACAAAATGGATAGAGGCGATTCCCACCCGGAATGCTACCCACCAGGTTGTCATGAAGTTTCTCTATGAAAATATTTTGAGCATATTCAGTTGTCCCAAGAGGCTGGTAACAGATAATGCAGTGGCGTTTAAAGCAGAAGCATTGGTATACATGTGTAAATCAATGGGCATCCAGCTGGTACATTCGACCCCCTATTACCCTCAAGGTAATGGCTTGGCTGAATCATCCAATAAGAGCTTGATCAAAATCATAAGAAAACTGTTAGAGGAAAATAAAAAGAACTGGGATTCCAAACTGAAATTTTCTCTGTGGGCAGACAGAGTAACTATTAAAAAGTCCATAGGAACTTCCCCATTCAAATTGGTTTATGGGACTGATGCTATTTTTCCTGTTCAGTTAGTTTTGCCAGTGGCTAGGTTCTTTCAGGAAGAGCAAACCGAGTCAAATGACATGGTAAGAAGGATGCTTGATTTGGTGGAACTACAACAAGATCGCGAACAGTTAGTGGACAGATCAGAGGATCATCAAAAGAAGATCAAAAATACTTTTGACAGAAAGGCGAAAGTGGACAATTTTCAGATTGGTGACTGGGTTCTAAAATGGGATTCTCTTAGATAGGATAAAGGCAAGAATAACAAGTTTGATTCTTTGTGGACAAGTCCTTTCATGATTAATCAAGTATAGAATAACAACACTTTCATGCTGCAGAATCTGGGAGGCGAAGAAATGTTCGGTGGCCCGGTAAATAGGCAATTTTTAAAGCTCTATTTTGTCTAAGGCTGTGGAGCCCAGACATTGTAATGTTAGTCTTAGTTTTTATTTTTGAATAACTCCATGCCCAATGGAAACAGTAGCAGATAGTTTAGTTCTTATTTTCTTTTTTAGGAAAGGCATTGATTCTATGGTTCTTGAAACCTCACAGGGAGGCATTCATCCCCAATAGGAGCCAGTGTTATCTCCTCAAATAAATTTGTGGAAATTTTGCTTTTTGAGGTGATAGGTTGCGTCTAAATTTTAATCCTAAATTTTTGTAAGTAGGTTAGAGGGTTTGTATTCTGTAAATAAGCTTAAAAGAAAATTTGGATTTGGTTTGGTCAAGCAAAATTTAGAATCTCAGGTTTCGGTGGTTTACGCAAGCCCGACAAGCGCTCATTAACCACCGAAAGCTTCTGTTCCTGGCAGTTAAAAGGTTAAAGTAGTTGGGTTAACTATCGAAAGCGTTTTCATGGTAAAAATGAAAAGTGCGTGCTTTCGCACGAGCCAACTGTCAACTTGGCACAATGACGAAACATAACCGCCGAAATCTCGTCAAGTGGAAGGTTTGCGTGCTCTGGTGATCTCTATCCAAAATCTGAATCTCCTGCTGTCTTTTCGACCGCAATCATCATTTCAAAATATACACACGGTGACATCACTGAAATTCACGCATTGTGGTCATGAAGCATCCCTCCATTTCAATTGCAAGTACAGGATCCATCATGATCCCGTTAATCCCTCATTAAATCCTCATACAGTATCATTTTGAATTCCGCAGATTTCTGAGACAGTCGTGGGTTCGCAGTTTCATAAATTGAACGCATTTCCAGAGATCCTGATCTTGTTTCCTCTGGTGATAATCAAAGTGCCACTAGAGTCCAGCGACTGCTCAAGAGTCAAGTAAGCCAGTGCGACTTATCAGGCAAGTCTAAAACTCATCTTCTTTCATATTTTCAGGATTACCACCAAAAATCTAAAATTTCAGCATGCTCTCAGTCAAATCGTCATTTGAAACTTGTCTAGTGTTTGAGCTCGGTTATCCGAATTTTTTGTCACCCTGTCCCACCGGTCCTTCCTTGAGATATACCCTCTGCATTCCTAAATTCTAGAACCTTTGTCCCCCTGGACACTCAGTTTCCCATAGTCACAGGTGCAGAGAATATTGATCAATGCCGAAAGCAGGGCTAGTGTTGAGGTCTGAGTTAGATGGGGTTTGGTACTTGGAAGCGTATCCAGAGATAGCTGAGTTTTTCAAACAGGAAGGGGTATTCACATACTATGAAAAATTGACCCATTTTCATCAACAAGTAGCTGAAGCTTTCGCAATTACATATGATGGAAGATCTACCAAGATTGGGAAAGAAGAATTTATCATAGATGAGGCGTCTATAGCAGAGTTTATAGGTCTTCCACGGACAGGGGACTATTGGTTTAAATCCACGCTGCCATCAAATGTAGAATTCAGATCATATTTGTTACCTATTCACAAAGACTTGATTTGGAGGAAGGATATTCCAATGTCCTTTTTAGAACCTCGGTGGCAGGGATTGTTAAAGGCAATTTTTGTTTACATTACCTGTGAGGGACGATATAACAGAGTAATGTTTTATCATTTTAAGCTTCTCAATCATTTCACAGGTAGAGAACCAATAAATCTACCTTTCTATTTTCACAAGACTCTTACTAAAATGGCCAAACAGGTTAAAGCCAGACCTACTAAGGTCGCTGGCAGACTATCTCACCAAGGGATCATCACCCTTCTTGTCAAGGAAGATTTGCAGAGAAAAAAGGTTGATTGGGGTTTCTTTCTTTTCTGGAACGAATTCCAAACAGAGAAACCACCAGAGGCTGAGCCTAAGAAGACCAGTGGCAGAAAGATTATTACTCCCAAAAGAAGTCATAGGAAAAGGAAAGGTATCTCACTACCAAGAGATCCTACAAAGTCATCCTCTGGTGAGAAGAAAGGTATAAAAAGAAAACTGCAGTTTGAAGGTGAACAGTCTAAAGACTCTGCTACAGGAAACAAACCTTTAAATCTACCTTACAGCGATTCAGAACCAGAACAAGAATTGACTGAGACTCAGGATAAGGTGCAGACTAAACGGGGTGTAGACCATTGTTCAAATTTACCTATACCAACTCATACTGAGGCACACAGTCCATCAGTGGCAAAACCCTCTTCAAGTAAGCCTAAAAAAGCTAGCTCACGAAAAATCAACAAGCTCCTGCAACAGGTCTACGAAATGGAAGTCCTGGAAAGGGTAATTAAAAAAGATAATGTAGACCTAACTAACAGAAATGCAGAGATGTTAAAAACAAACCAAACCCTCAAGGAGAAGCATGACCGGATTAAAGATAGAAACAAGGTATTGATCAGGGAAAACATGAAGCTGTATAGACAACTGAGGATACTGAGGTTGAAGTTAAAGGAGTTTCAATCACTTGCTCATGAACAAACTGGATTAGAAACCCTGACTAACTTAGCCACGACCATGGTAGACATAGGGCCTTCCACACAACCAGCAGAAGTTCGTAGGTCTGCACGAACAAGGGCTGCCTCAGCCAAGAAACCTTGAACATCAACAAGGGAGCCGAGGTAAGCATTCTTGCAGTTTTGAAGTCTTCTCAAAGATGAAGTTTTGGTGGTTTAGGCGAACATGACGAATGTTCATTAACCACTGAAAATAAGGACTTTCGGTAGATAATTCACTCAAGAGCTTTCTTAGTTAACCACCGAAAGCCTGTCATGTTCAGAATGATCGGGTTTTTACACAGATCGAAGTTTTTTGAGCTGGAAAGGTTTGAAACCTCTTCTAATAAACATTTGGTGAATTATCAAGATAAATCCACTAGCTATTTTTGATAGATTATGGGAAGAGGAGTTGTTTCAAAGGTTTTTAGCATCTTTGACAAAGACAGAAAGTCAAGACATTTTCTCACATCAACAGATTTGAATTTATCTCTCTTGGAGAGTCAGCATTCAACCTTGGGAGGCTATTCTGCACTACACCAGCACTCAACAAGAGAGAAGGACCAGAAAATCTGGGATTGGCCTCACTTTTTGGGATCATCCCACATCTTTTTCAATTAGATTTTGATTTACTATTTTTAGTTTATTTGATCCATGTTTTCAGGATCTCAGAACTGTTTTGTAAAGCTATAAAGCTAAGATTAGAAGATGAACCAAGGGTTCGACTTTGGAGACTTTTTCATATTATGTAACTCAAAACTTATCATTTTCATATGGATTAATACAAGATTCTTTTGCCATAATTTGTTTAGATTTCATCTTCTTGTCTATTCTGTACTTGCACCTGGATATTATATTTATGCTGTTAGGCTTGTCTATGCCAGATAACTGTCATCTTATCACTGCATTCATAAGTTTAACTTTGCAATTATTCCTGTGATTATTGTAATTGGCCATTCATATATGTTTATATGTGATTCTGCTGATATAATAGTTATTTCTTCATCCATCCCTTTATTTGTAAACTCTCTGAACATTTGTGGTTGAAAGCCTTATCCATCTTGATGTGTTTATGCATGATTTGAGCGAGAATTGATCCAGTCCTCCGACTTGTTCCAAACCCACACTTTTTGAGAAAATAGTTACCAAAAGGTTAAGTTACCAGGCATCTCTGACTTACAGCATAGGAGAGTTTCCTGGAGTGATAACAGTTCCTACCACATTTTTATCTTTAGGTTTTGGAACCAGTTCCCAAGTCTTAAATTTATCTATTTGATCAAGTTCCTCATCCATTTCTTTTATCCAATCCTCACTTTTATAGGCTTCTACAAAATTTTTAGGCTCTATTAGAGAAATCATTGCTTGTTCTTCATATAATATTTTTATCCTTGTTTCTACTCCAAAACTCTTGTCTCTTATAATTTGACTTTCTAGATGATTATTTTGAACCCTTTTTTATGCTGGTTTTGGCATGGGTGTCTCTTCTTGAATGTTTTCTTCATGACTGTGTTAGCACTCCGTAAATATATTTGGCTGATAAACAGATGACGAAGGTAACTTTTCCAACCAACTTTGAGACCCAAAACTAGCCTTTCGGATCCGAAGAGGGCTCTCTCAAAGAAAGAGACACAATACATCCGACTATCACAACTATAATCTTTTCATCAAATCACAGGACCTTTGCATTAAATTTTGGTCAAAAAACTCAGATTACATACAATAGCAATCGTTTTCTCAAAATTGACAACCAACCTGGCTTGCATCGAAAAGATAAAATATATAAGCAAGGGTGCCGCTTGGGCTGCCTTGCTTTCTAACTGCTAACATTAAACTAGGAAAAGACTGCGCCACATGCGTCAGAGACTCTTTGCATGACACTATCCAAAAATAGGTAACAATTACACCTGTCTACTAATGACTCCCTTCAGGTTCACCATGGGGCCTAATCATCGGTCAGAGTCTGACGTAGGGAAAAATGTGTCGCTGCATCTCTTGATCGGGTATCTTGGTGAACATGTGTCTGTCAAAACTTGTTGTTTTCAATGTTGGTTTCGTTTCCTGTTACACGCCTATTTGCTGGAGAGATGCGTGCAACAAAAAAATGTTCAATTATCGCGACCATTATAAAAAATGGTAAGATGCTTTAGAGGACGTGTATCACTCAAAAATTGCCGTGAAGAAAAATGCCACCCGTTAAACTTTCTCTTTTTGTGCGTTGGAAAGAGCCACGTAGATTTCCTTTTCTGTCGCTCCACATTCTCTGGGATGCTTCATGTGCTTCTCTTCTTCCAACCTTTGCACCTCTCGCAGCTGGAAAATAATGTTCTACGCCTCTCTAATCTTCCCTTTCATCCATGCCACATTCCCTCCATGACTCTGTGTAGCAGATGCTTCCGCAGTCTTTGTCTCTAGCTGTCTCTTTAATTCCCTATTCTCCTGGTAAAGCTCGACAATAGCCAACTTTGATTTCTCTAGTTGCTGAGATGGAGTTTCCTCATTCGTTCCCACGACGTCAGCTTTACTTAATCTGATCCTACATTCCCGACTCGGTTTCCCAGTAGGTCCTGGTTGGGTGACGCGTCCGAGTAGTCCTCCAGCTGCCACTCCGACACGCGGTCCTTCTGGAATTATAGCCTTCATGACCTACTCATTCTTTCTTGGCCTGCCCCTCCTCCGAGGCAGCTGCTGTTTGGAGGAGGAGGCTCTTGCTATTTACCTCTCCTATATGAATCTGTTCCACGACTTGATTTGGTCTCTTCTGTAGGTGAAAGAATGATTTCTTCCACGTCTTTGGGAATGGTTGCTGTGGGTGAAAAAGAATTCCAATCTCTTTGAGGTTCAGACCTCGTAGTTTTGCCTCTTCACATGCCCTTCCCTGTGCTTTGAGAGGCCGCCATGGTGTGACCAAGGTATACTCTGTCCATAGCGTTTTAAATGAATGCACCGGGGGACGATTCTGAACCATCTGAATTGCCAAAGGGAAACCATGAAAAGAGCTTAGGCCTAGTTCTATGTCTGGAGGACATGCCAAGCATCTGAGATTTCTAACGAATCGACCAAGAGAGGAAAAAATGCTGGAAAATAATGAATTTATGGCGATGAGATGTTTCAAGTTGAATTTTAGGATGTTCATGGAAAATCCCCACGTGTGGAATGCAGGTGATACAGTTTGCTGTGCATGTATTAATACGAAAGCTGTGATTTTTCATTCCTTCGGCCTTCATGGTGGAATGATAATAACTGTGTCACTTGCTGACACGACCTTTATTAACCACTTGACTCGACCGGGGTATGTAGAAACTGGCTTCTTAACAGGATTCGACCTTTTGGGAAAAGACATGCCTGTACCACGTATGCAGTTTTCGACTCTGACACCCTTTCCCATTTCCAAGGGCCAACTGGCCATTTGCTGACTTCAGCCTCACGTTGTTACGTACCTGACTTCATGTGTTTGGGCACATGGATCATTACATGACTCAAAACCGACTTTAAATGGAAAGAAAAATGGCAACGCTAACAACTGGCACCAATGAGGATGCTATCCTCCCTGTGAGGTAGGAAAGAACAATAGACCAGGTGCCTGACCATTGGGATTTATTTGACATCTAGACACTAAGTAATATAAACAACAGATGGAAAAAACAAACTAGACTCGATGACACAGCTTCTAAGACTTCAACATAAACTCAGGGCCTTCACTTCATGCTTCAATTCACTACTGACCTACTAACTCGACTCAATTTAAATGACTATTTATAATGACAAATGACTTAAACAAACTTTATTTCATCAGGTAAAGTTTGAGGAACCTGCCGTTTATAGGCCCCCAACCAAGACACTCTCCATCCAGTCCTTTTAGGAAATACACATTATCTCCATAGTACGTGCCGATTTTGTACGGCCCCGTCCAAAGGTGATTGAACTTTCCATGTTTTCCTTTATCTTCATTTCTCGTGTCCCATCTCAACACCAAATATCCCACCTGAAGATATTCCTACTTGGAATGTTTGTCAAAAGATTTCTTTATATTCTCCCGATGGAGTTGAGATCAATTATACACTTGCTCCCTCGCTTACTGCGTGTGAATCAACTGGTTTATCCTCCTCTGTGCATCATTTGGCTCAGCCTCCAGCTCTTGTAACAATTTCCTGATGGGTGGTCCCAACGTGAGTAAACGATTTGAAAAGGTGACGTTGATATGTATTTTTTGGTTGTAATCTGATCTGCCCACAACGCGTAGATAAGATTCTTATGCCAGGCTCTCTTTTTGTCTTGCAAGAGCCTTTTGATGATTCTGGTTAGTCTCTTATTCGAGGATTCTGCTAACCCATTTCCCTATGGATAATATGTCGTGGAATGCCCCAATGTTATGTTATAATCCTGACAGAACTTCTCCATCCTTTTAGACTTGAACACGACCACATTATCTGTTATGATCTTAAGAGGACACTCGAACCTTGAGAAAATGTTTGTCTCCAGGAACTATATGATGACTACATCAGTGGCTTGGTTTGTGGGGACTGCCTCAATCCACTTTGTAAAATAATTGGTGGCCATGAGAATCCATTTATGCTGCACGAAGGATGGTGGGTTTATCTCTCTTATGAAATCTAGGCCCCACTTCATGAAAGGCGCTTCGACTGAGACCGACTTTAATGGAAGAGGCTGTAGCTTTCTTCTCCTGTCGAAAATATGGCACTCGTAGCAGCTGGAGACCTCTTTATATACGTGAGCAAAAATCGTCGGCCAATAATAATCAACCCTCAGTATCTTGTGCTCAGTGGTCTTCCAATAGTGGTTCCCCCCACAGTCACCTCTGTGAAATTACTATATGGCCCGTTTAGCTTCGTCTTCTAGAAAACAACTTAATAGTATTCCTCCGACATCTTTCCAATACAATGCATTGTCCAAATCATAGAACTTAATCGCCTTAAGCTTGAGGAATCTTGCCTTAGTATTGCTCACGCCTGGAGGGGACTGGAGATTTTCTAAAACATATATGATGTCTTCATACCACGACGAATCAATGAAGCGCTGAGGTATCTGCGCAACTTTTTTTTCTTGAGGACACTCCAACATATCAACAATGAAGTTCATACATACAACGTTGCAGTCCGTCTGCGCCATCAATTTCACGAGGCCCTGACCCTTGATCAACTTTGTCAGCTTGATATTAAGGTTGTATTCTAACATAGACGCTATCCACTTTCCTCTCCTTCCTTCCAGATCAGGCTGAGTTACGATGTCCTTTACTGAACTGCTGGGTACACAGGTGATGACATGGGAGTGCAAGATGTATGTCCTGAATTCCTTCAAATATTTTACTAAGGCATACACTTGATTTTCCATAATTTCATACTTTAGGAGGGCATCGCACAATGTTCGGCTGAAGTAGGCTATGGGTTTCTCAAAATCCTATTCATCCTTCTGCAACAGTACTTCGACGATAGTGTGTTATGAGGCGAATGAAAAAAGGAGGAAATCCTTCGTAAAGTTTGGGCTGGCTAACACGAAGGCTTTAGTCAGAGCCACTTTGATATCTTTAAAGGACCTCTTGGATTCTAGGTTCCATTTAATATCATTTCCCTTCTTGAGCATACAAGCTATATGTTTTATGATTTCCGCCAGGTTTGGGATAAATCTCCTCAAAAAGTTCACCTTACCCAGGAAAGATTGTACCTCCATTTTACTGCGCAAAGTGTCAATCTTCAAGATCCTTTCAACCCTACTGGGGTCTATTTTAATACCTTCTTTGCAAATTATGTGCCCCAACAACTTGCCTTCTTCCACCATGAAATGAGATTTCTTTGGATTCAACGATATACTGAAATTTCTGCACTTTTGGAAAACCTTGTTCAGGTGCTCGAGGTGCTGTTTGTCAGAGGTAGAATACACTGTGATGTCATCAAGGTAAATTATGATGAATTTTTCCTTCTCATCGGAAAACACGATGTCCATTTCCCTCTAAAAAGTGGCACCAACGTACATGAACGTTCCCCATGGAGTGGTGAAGGTAGTCTTATCTCTGTCGTCTGGGTGGACCATGATTTGGTTATATCCCGAGAAACCATCCAACATGGACATCTTTTGAGATCCCACTACCTTTTGTAAGATGTAGTCCATTTTGGGAAGGGGGTAGTGGTCCTTGAGAGACACCTTATTCAAATTTTGGAACTCTACGCACAATCTAATTTCGCCCCTTTTCTTTCTCACAGGTAATAAGTTAGCTACCCACTTCGAGAATCTTAAGGAAAAAATGATTTTGGCATTGAAAAGCTTATTTGCCTATTTCTTGATCATCGTCAGTAACAGGGGGTTTATCCGTGTCAGCTTCTGTTTGAAAGGTTTCTGATCTTCCTTGAGAGGGATAATGTGTTGGATCACCTTTGTGTCATACAATTTCAGATCATTGTAGCTCCATGCAAAGATGTCCAAGAAATCTTTCATGAGATTTATGTAATCCTTCTTAACCTCTGGACTGAGTGTTTTTGATAATTTTACCATCTTCGGCTCTGCCTCCATCCCGATGTTGCAGTCTTCCATGTATTCTATGCTTGCGGTGATCTTGGGGTTTTTAGCCACATCATTTTCATCAAACAGTTTTTCTAGTGGCACCAACCCCTTTGGAATAATATTGTTCTTCAGTTGTATTATATCCCTTCCCGTGATTTGGTTCTGGAAAGGGTCATTGTCAATGCGCGCGTCTACGCCCTCATCTTCATCGCCATAGTATTCCCCGTCGATGTTTGTGTTAGCGAACTCATCGCTCATGAGGAGGAACCTCTCCACCTGCTTGTCATCGTCAAAAACCTGCCAGTGTTTGATGTTGTCGGGTACTTCCAGCCTATGCTTGACCTCGATTTCATATATTTTATTTGGAAGAATTGGAATCTTGAAAACCGAGGCCGAGGTGGCCAATGCGTCGACGATCTAATTTTGTTCTCTGGGGATAGTAGTCAGGTCGTACTTCGAAAATACTTTGAGAAGGTCCAAACCCATATTTCTGTATGCGTACAACCTGGGGTGTTTGGTCTAATACATACCCTTCACCTGATTTATGATCATCTCAGAATCTCTGTGCACTGCTATCCTCTGCGCACCTAGTTCTTTCAAAAATTGTAAGGCCAAGATTAGCGCTTCATAGTCAGCCATGTTGTTAGTGCATTCAAACACAAGCTTGTATGAACACATCTTTTTTCTTGCTTTAGGGGGGTTCACCCATATACCAGCCCCAACTCCTTCTCGGTTGATTGTGCCACCAAAACTCATGTTCCAAACCCCGTTTTCCGTGTGGTCTTCTGGATCGATGCCCTCTATTGTTTCCTGCATGATTTTCTCGTCAGTTGTCGTTATGGCCGTTAATCCCTCCTCTCTGAAGCTAAAATCATTGTAGATTATAGATGAACCTACTTCAGTGTCGACGATGTATAAAGGATGATTGTGGGGCTGCGTCTTGCTACTTACCATATATTTCAGCAACACTTCTCTATACAACCTTCTGTCATGGCCAAAAACAGGGATAGTGGCGTAAGTCATATCTATTTGCAACATGCCCTTCAACTTCGCAGCCCACGATCTCGAGTGCAGCATGCCGAACTTCGGGGGTATGTCTGCGATGACTATGTCCATGACCATGTTCTTGGCAGGGATCTAAGCCAATGATACAACCAGGTCCTTGATAAGGCCCAAACATTTGACTTTCATCGAATCAAAGGAGAAAAGTTCCTTGTAAGGTCTAGTGACTTCTAAACCCAGCTTGTCCATGACCACCTTCGGCATGAGATTGTGCGATGTGCCATAATCAAGCATGGAGTTATACAAGTTCAGATC
>JASDQU011176171.1:0-26539 GCA_032191745.1 Picea mariana
GAAGAAGTCTCAGGAAGCATTATCAGGTTCTATGTGATGATTGGTTGATGGTGATGATTTAATGTAAAGTTTTATTATCTCATATATTCTTGGGTGGAAGGAAGGGGCAAGGATGGAGAGTTCAACTCTCTCTTGATATTGGAGGATTGTATCTTCCTCTTGGAGTTTTATCCCTGCCTTTATATTTGGAAGTTGTAGCTACCTTTGGAAGTCATTACTTCCCTTGAACAATAAACTATTGATTATTTCTCATATATTGTGCATGGTGTATTATGGTGTATTGGTGTAACTCCTATACTATTGTTCATTGCTCATTGGATATAGTTGAATGGTTTAAGTATAAGTTGAAAAAGGTTTTAAATTGTACTTGATACTGATTCACCCCCCTCTCAGTATCAACACATTCTCGTGTTCAAAACAGATAACAAATTTCGTCTCTGTCAAGGAGCTTTTTCCACTTCAAGGAGAGGGAGAGTGATTTGCACATTGCGAAGGTCATCCACAATATTATAAGTCATATGAAATGTTGTAGCTTCTACATTGTTCTTCATGTGGGTTGACCATACTTTGTGATGTCAAATGTTTCTTATGTGAAGATTGTTGATCAGTGAAGGGAGATACACTACCAACATAAGGTCCTAGTGATACATTTTATTCTTTGTAGGTAACACTCCCACGGGGCCCTTCATTTTGAATTCATTGGCTTGAGATCTAGTTTGGAGGACATTTTCTTGTCCAAATGATTTCATATCAAAATGCCCTTTTTCATCGGGTAGGACAAATTCAAAGTTGGCATGATTCAGTCACCCCAATGAGTAGCATCTGACTGTTGGGATGAGTTCCCTTCTTCTTGATGTGGTGTATCGGGGAATTATGTATCATTATCTAGAAAGCTCTCCTGCTTGTAATATTCATCCATTACAACAACATTTAGAGTGGCCATCTACATTGGCCTTGGTAGCAGTCCCAATTCATCTCTTATGGGGGGGACATTCAATTGTTCTTTCACCCTCTGTGCCCCTCCTACTTACTAGGATCCTAGGCTCTGGGTCGAAACTCCTCATTCCTCTTTAGTCACAATCATTCATTATGGAGGTGTCAAACCATCTTGTTCAATTTATTTAATTCAGAATTGTGATGGACATGTGACACTTATTTTGGAGTTTCAATTGGTCATACATGAGGGGGGGGGGGCAGTTCCTCTAAACATTCCCCTACCAACACCCCTATCCAACATATGTATAGATGACATGGATTGTCCTCGATTTGATAGGTTCAATTTTGACATCTACCTCTATAAACATCCCAATATGATATTTTGGTCGACATTGCTCTGCAACATGTCTTTCATTTCTTGTGCCTTTCTCATAGCCACCTTTAGGGTATCAATTTGAGAGGATTTGATGGAATAATTAACATTTTATACCATGGCTTTCTTATAACAGGTAAAAATCATTAGTTCATTTAGGCATTATCCTTCGGGTATATTCTACAATATTCCAAAAAACTTGAGATTAAAGTCTTGAATCTTCTTGTTTTCTCTAGATGGATTTGAGTAAATTGTCTTAGAAACATGTGGCATATTATGGGTTGAGAATATCGACTCAAAAACACATCTTTTATATCATTGAAGCATGTTATGGAAGAAGGAGAGACTTATAGGTACCAATGATACACAAGTTGAATGAGTGTTTGCTGGAAAATTGCAACCATAACATTGTCATGACTGATCAAATGGATATCATGCATGGCTAAGAATTTATCAATGTGTCTTTCCAAACTTTCCACTATGTCACCATTGAAAATAGGTAAGTTATCGAGTGGAATGGTGGTAAACAAATGTTTTTCTCCTTTGAGGGCCAAGGTGCTCATCCTTGGTATCATATTGGATTTATTGGGCGTTCGACTTTTGGTTGTTCATGTTAAACCATCATTGTTTCTTGCCTTGCCAAAGACCTATCATGGGCATATGGATTAAAAGAGACAAAAAATGGTGACCAGAATGGATTGTGCACCATGGAAATTCCCCCTCAAGGATGCGATTCCAACTTTGCTCAATAACTTTATTTTGGTTTATGGTTAGAACCTCATTTTGTTCGTCCTAGGTGGTAAACATTACATAAATTTTATAAAACCCAAGATTTTTCTACTAGTTTGGCGTGTTAATGGAGTTGCCTTTCTTGCACTCATTCCTATTTTTCTTCTTGTATGAGGGTTTACCCATAATGCTCGAGCTTGTCTTAATATTTCATAATATGAAGAGAAAGATTGTACAATTAATTCAAGATATCGAGTTGATCTTCTAAACCCTCGGTAGGGTTGCACCATATTCTAACAGGACATTCAGTTACACATTACAGTTGCCAACCACAAATGTCCATCCTTCTGGTCCAAAGAAACAAATATTTGGTCTGTCTCGGGTATGGTTTCCAAAAATTTTAATCTCTTTTCCTTGTCAAAGGAAAAGGATAAACATTGAAGGGCTGTCAGGAGAATCCCTAGATTCCCTCCCTTGCTTTTAGAGAGGTATCACTCCTCTTTTAAGATTTGAATTTTATTTTTTTATCCCGGAGATGGGTGAGTGCTAAACAACAAACCCCAACATACCCTTAAAAATCAAAGGATCTTGTTTTAAGCACAAGGATACCAAAGAAGGACTAGGGAATTCTCAAATACTAAAAGAAAGAATGTAAATATTGCAAGATATCGTGACTAACAAAGTTGTCCACACCATAAATTTTAAGCCTTTCTTAATATCATGTAAGCATAGAATCAACTATTACTTAGTGAGATGAAGGAAAAAAACAATACAACAAGGTCATCAGAGAACTTTAAAGAACTATTATATCAAAGAACAAACAAGCTAAGAAAGAGCCATAGGCTCAAGATTCCATTGATTTGAAACAAAACAAAAAATCATAAAATCTAAACGGCACTTAGGTAGTTCTTTGTGGAGTTGAATTAATATAACAAGTCCCCAGTGTAACAAGTTCAAGATTGTTTGAAATAAAAGGATCATGATTGCCTCAACAAAATCTCAATGACAAATACTTAATTGAAGTGATTGTGTTTTCTCTCAAAGGTGCTAGGATGGGGCTCCCACGAACCTGAAATAATATAGGAAATGCCTAGAAGAAAACAAAGAAGCAATTGATTAGTCATATGTTATATTGTTGCATGGAATACATGAAAAACCTAATGGAGAGGAACAATATGGAGAAAAAATGGAAGGGAAAGTCATGATAGGCAAACTTACAAATTTGGGAAAGGCTAGGGATATGGGAAGTGAACCCTTTATTTTTTGAAATCATTGATTTTATACTATCAAATATCTTTAGTGGGCTTCTCTAACCCTAAGTGTCTCCTTAATTGAATCTTATGAGGCCTTATAGATGTGTTCGAATGCCCCATCAACCTAGATCTTGGTGTAATCCCTTGGGTCCATCAATGACCTCCTCTTTTACCATTAACACAAATATTTCACTTGGAACTTCACTTAATTTTATGCATTGCTTTTGTATTAATAAATAAACCCCATAATTTTCAATAATATGATCATTAACCCACCGTCTTATCTCCTTTTCAAAGAAACTAGTAAGCCCATCAAATTGCTCAACTAGTGATGTCTTGGCAGTAATTAATTTCAACTCATATTATTGTTTTATAAGGACCTTGTCTTCCTGGATACTTGGGGATCCATACAAATTTTTAATTGCATCAATAACCTTAATGAAAACTTTGCTTCTCTTCTCGCCTAGTATATTACAAGTGGAAATCAATGGCTGCAAGATACCAAGTCAAGCATCCCATCCAGCTTTTACCTACCTCAATCTCACATTTGAAGGTAGATTATCCTTCTATCTTTTGTGTTCATTCATATCAGATAGAGCTTTGATGAAAGTTTAAACATAATTTTACAAAAATCTTGATCAACTTGGAGTCGTTGATTTAAAGATATCGTCAATGAAATACTTTTAGTGGCAAGGGCAGAAGATTTGCTTATCAATTCCCATAGGTCCATTAACAAATTCATTCTTCATTTGATATTTGTTGCAATTGTATATCTAATCAGTTGCAATAGTCCTTGGTCTCTCCTTGGCTTAGTAATCGTATTTGGATTATCTTCAAGTTGGTAGTGTCTCGATGGCCAATGGTTTGGGAATCATTGTAGATTCAGATTCTGCTATCCTCTTTTTTAACATGATGTTTTCTTTTAATTGATAAAACATAGAATTAATGAGCATGCCCCTTGTGGCATCAAGTAAATTAAGGGCTCCCACTATCCTCAATTATTTGACATCTAACAAGGTACTTCTTACACATCAAAATTCATCGCTTCGATAATGTTACATTCTCATTGTCACAAGTGTCATAAGTGTCGCGTTCTCTTTCTGAAAGTGTCGCATCATGAACGACACCATGAAAACACTTGATACAACCCCTAGAACATGTTAGAAGAAGAAGCCCCATCATCTGATAGTCAGAACAAATGTTTTTCTATGGGAATTTCTCATCTTGGCAACTTTTGGAAAGATTAGCGCTCCCCTGCTCATATACAGGAAGTGCTAGTGCTCGTTGTCCATCTCAGAGGGAGCGTTGTCGTGCTCTATTACCCATTCTAAGGGAGAACTGAGTTGGTTGAGGAAATCTTGGAAGAAATCCCATTTTCTTCTAAATACAGCTATGGATGCATCGATTTGGTTTGACTCGAATCTAACTCTTGGGTTGCATCTAAGGGAGATATCACAACTTTTGGAGCCATATCCTCAACTAATTCCAAATATACCCAAGGTGGTTGAGTCTCTCAAATTCTATAAATGGAGGCATTCTCATGGTGAACAAGAGAGGAAAGAATCAGCAAAGCATTGTTATTTTGATTGCGGATCTTTTTAGCAAGGGTTGGACGAGGAGAAATTGGAGAGGCTCCTACAACATCATATGAAGATAGTAAGTTTTCTTTTGAAGTTCTCATTAATATACTTGGCCTATTTCATTCGAGTATGTGTTTACATGTGCTTGTCTATGCTTGTCTTAATCTTCATAGATCGATTGATTTTATCTAATCCATTAGAGTAGGAGATAGTCGTTTGTTTCTTGTTGTCCATTGTAGGTATTGTTTGGAACTCGTGGATTGGAGCAGCTTGGGCAAATGTCATAAGTGAGATACATCATACTTCCCCTCCTTCTCTCTTTTTCGATGGATAAAATGAATCTATAGGAATGGTAGTGTCCAAAGGTAGTTTTTTGTCTTGGTAGAGGGGTTTGTACGCCAAGGGAAATTCCACATGTCCATAGAGGAATATTTTCGTAACAGAAATTGGCGACTCCTCTGGGGATTAAACCCATAAACCCGAGGGAAAAATTTATTCGTTGTTTTATTTGCAATTACGCTGAAATCACTAAAGGATTCATGATATTGTTGCATAAAGATGCCCCTTTCATCTGGGATGCAATTGTTCAATACTCTTTTGATGCTCTTAAGCATGCTTTAATGAATACATCGCTTTTGCATCCACCAAATTATGTGAAAGATTATATCATTTATTTGGATGCCTTTACTTCCACTATTGTTATGGTGTTAGTACAAGAGGATGATGACGACACCGAACATTTGATCTACTATTTGAGTAAGAGTCTGTCAGGTCCCAAACTCCGATATTCACATGTCTAAAAGTTGTCTTTGGCAGCAGTTATTGTCGTCCAAAGATTTCGCCACTATATTTTGTTACGCACTACCACGGTCATTGCAGACTCGAACCCCATGTACCACATCTTGAGTCGTCAAGTACTTGGGGGAAAATATTTGAAATGGATCCATCGTTCTCGAAGAATTCGATCTCTAGTTTGCCAAATCCAAGGCTAAAAAATCATTGGTTTTTACGGAATTAATTTGTGATCTTCCTCATATTGATGAGAATACTGAGCCCAATGATTCCCTTCCTAATGAATCCATATTCCTCATTAGTACAGTTGATCCATGGTATGGATACATTCTTCTCTATCTCCAAACCCAACGCTTTCAGCCTAGCATTTCACGTGATTAATGACGTCGCATTAGACACCATTCAAAGCACAACTTTATCATTGGTGACACCTTGTACCATCATGGCATTGATATTGTCTTACGACGTTGCTTAACCCATGAAGAGGTTGAACAAGTTTTAAATTACTGTCACCTTGGAACTTGTGGTGGTCATCTTTCTGGGATGACTACAGCCCAAATTTTTTTATGTGCCGATTATTTTTGGCCTTCCATATTCAAAGATTGCATTGAGGCCGTTAAAAAATTCCCACCCTATTAGATCTTTCAGAAGAAATCATATATCCACCTAGCTCCACTTCATCCCATTATCGTTGTCAGCCCCTTTTCCAAATGGGGTATTGATTTCATGCAATGTAAGCCTACCTCAGCTAGGGGGGCATGGTTATATTATTGTTGCCATCAATTATTTCACTAAATTAGCTAAGGCTATGCCTATATTCCTTAACGATGGCCAAACTGCAACACTTTCTTATGTTCAATCATATCATCGCTCGATTCAGTGTCCCTTAAGCTATTGTAACTGGCCATGGATCCCATTTCCAGAACTAGATGATAGGTGAATTGCGCACCAAGTTAGGTTTTCTCCATGAAAATCCATCCCCTTACTACCTTCAGGTAAATGGACAAGTTGAAGTCATTAATAAAGTCTTGAAAACCATGCTTCAATGCATGGTGGGAGTGAACAAAACCTCTTGGCATTTGCTCTCTTCTTTTCACTCTGGGCTTATCGAACTTCAGTTAAAACCACCACTGGATTTACACCCTTCCAGTTGGTATACATGATAGAAGTGGTGCTATCAATCGAATGTGAGATTCCCTCTTTGAAACTCACCGTAGAACTCCTACCCCATACTTATGTTGAAGAGGAATGATTTTTATATCTAACCAAGATGGATGAAACCGGTTGCGATGTTGCTCTCATCAACGAGACATATCAGAAATGCATCAAAATTGATATGATAAATCCATCCAACCTCAACCTTTCGTAGAAGGAGATCTAGTGTTGATCTATGATCAAGATCATGACATACTAGGGGTAGGAAAGTTAGAACCCATGTGACACGTGCCATACATCATAAAATGTGTGTTACATAGAGGTTCCTACGAGTTAGTAGATTATGATGGAATATCTCTTGGTGAGCCCCAAAATGGGCTTTACCTCAAAAAGTACTATGCATAGAATATCTCACATGTGTGCTTTGTACATTATTGTACTATATACTTTTGACATGGTGTGTCTTTTCTTTTGCATGCTTGAGTTTTTCCCCAGTTGCTTATACTTTGCTTCATGATTGAATGCGTAGATGACATCATCATTTCCCATCTATTTCAGGTTTGCGGATGGCATTAGTTGACATACCCAAAATATTACTTCTGCATCTTGGGTCATTTACCACTCTGGCGAGTTAGTGAGTTCAAGGGGAATTTGCCTCGGATCTGCGACCAATAACGTTGCACAATATCATGTTGTCATCGGACTTTTAACCGAAGCATCTTCTCTAGGTATATCTCAATTGATTATCAAGCTTGATTCTCAACTTGCGGTCCATCAACTAAACCGTGAGTATGTCGTTCGTAACCTAGCTTTACTACGTCTCCATCTAAGGGTTCATCGTCTCGAAAGATCTTTTGAATTTCTAGAATACATACATATATCGAGAGAACTCAATATGATTACAGATTCATTAGAAAATTATATGTTAGATTGGTATATTGCGCATAGACAAACATTTGGGACATAAAGCATATGAATAAAAACATCACATAAAACAAAAATACAACATAAGTAGTCACCACAAAACTAATTTATATATAAGCTTGATAGCAACTTTTTTTTGTCAAAATATATTGTCCAAAAGTACATAACAAGGTAAAACATGGGCCTTTTATGCCCATAGAACCATCATAAAGACTAAAAGTGTCCAAAGACTCTACTCGTTCCCCTGCACCACATTTTACTCAACATAGCACACTACCACTCTCGTCACTCGTCGTAGCAAATGACTGAGACCTTCATGGACCCCAATTGTATGTCTCTGAAGGTGTAGGGGTACATATCGCATCCTCAGGGAGGGAACGTTCATGGTCAAACCACGAAGGTTCCTCTCCACCTCTTAGAGTCCTCCTACTCCAATATCATGCTTTGTCACTACCTGAGCATCTCTATGACGTCCTAGTGCTGGAATCTTTTTAGGATGTGACGCACCTCTCTCCACATGATGAAAAAAAAATGAATTAGATCCCTCGTCGTACAACCAAAAACATATAAAAAACCAGAAAAAAATATTGTTACAAGGTTATCATCTTTCATACTTGATACATCCCACTGTGTACCCTCGGGAAGCACTAAATCTGCATTACCCCTGAAGTCCACCCTAGCATATGGAAAATTCTCAATCACCACCAGCTGCCTCCTCCACTATGCAAAGAAGTCAGGAGTAAATCAAAACGTCAAGGGATCATTTCCCAACTTAGGGGAAAGACTAGTCCACCGTTCCATACGGGGCTCAGTCGCACGACGTGCTATCAATGCAACCTGTAGTTACATCTGTGGAACTCGCTCCAGGAAAAACGAGACTAAGATGGATCCATACCCAAACTATTTTTGCCTACCCGTTCGACACTTGGATATCTGCTCCTTAATGTTCCTTAAAAACCCTGCACTCCAGTTGAATAGCCTAGGCTCCAAGCACTGAATTGCATAATATATCTGGGACTTGGAAGCGAGATGGGCACTAGTACTTCCTCCCAGTTTTGTGATAGAAAATAGGATGGATTGAAGAGATAAATCCATCACTTCTTTTATGGCAATCCTCCCTCCTACCAAGCATGACCCTGGTATGCAGTACTGGGAAACATATGCCTCTGTCGGTCGTGGAGTGGACCGATGTCCAGACAAAAGAATAGGTGCTCCTCTTGAGAGCCCCGTCAGGAAGTATACATCATCCATGTCGATCTCAAGCATGTGTGGTCCTATTCGGAATGTTTGCTCGTCATTATCCCATAAACCGATCAAATATTCGAGTAAAATAACTTCTTTCCTCATATTTTGGAGTTTGAAGTACTTTAGTAAGCCACAATTTCGTAACCCTTACTTGAGAGTCTTGTAAAGCAGCAATGTCATCAAATTCATGTTCACGTTCTTTCCATTCAATCATGATTAGCTATGAGGAAAACCTGCAAAGTCATGAATTAATTATCATTAGTTAAGTTTTTAAAGAATTTTTGCCTTTTTTCTAGCCTAAAAATCATTTTTTTTGCACCTAACGCTCCTTAAAAAGAGAGAGCATAGTGCTAGCACTCCCCAAATGCACATCCCAGGGCGTTGAAATCTCAATCTACGCTCCCCTCGATTGTTTGAGGGAGCGTTGATCCATTTTGACACGCTAGGGCTTCCCAAGGAGCCCAAGCTCTTAAATTAAACGTTGAAATTCAATAAAAGAACATGTAAATGAATGAGAAAAAGGAAAGAACTAACTTGATTCGGACGGATTCGCAAATGGTTGCCCACAACTCTCGTAATCAAATGCTTGAAAATCACTCCAAAAGAGGAAAAACTCAAAGGGAAAAGGAGAATAGTAAAACAAAGGTGAAAATGACTTCTTGCCCTAATTTGATACTTGACATGTCCAAATTTGGTCATTTTTTCCTCTTTTTCACATTTTATAAAGTTTATTTTTGGGTTTTTTGTCATTTTTTTGTCAAGCTACTAATATCTTTTGCCCAGAACAACTTGATTATGCAGGAATTTGAGCAGAGATTCTTTAATGACCTCGTAACCCCAATGAGCTTAGTCTTTGTTCTTTCTCGTGCTCAGAAATACATGAGAATGTGACCGAGTATACTTTTATCACTTTTTCAGACTCATAAAGATTATACGAAAAATGAACCCCCTGGAGTTTCCTTTAAGCTCTTTACAGACTCTCTAAACATGGAAAGATTGTCGAGTGATCTAGCTTCCTTTCACACTCATTAAAAGGTTTGAAAGGGAATCTTTCGAGTAACAATTTAGCTCTTTTTTGGACCTCAAAGACTAAAATTACGAAAAAGGACAACCCTTGAGTCGCCTTTAAGTTCTTTTTAGACTCTCTAAACATGAAAAACCACCAAGATTTCCTTCTATGGACTCGTAAAATTACACATTGAAGGGCCCATCTGGGGACGAACCCTTACTTCTTCTAGTTTGTTAAATAAAGGAAGAGGAGCTTACCTAAGGTGAGTTATATCAAGCATGTGATAACCTCCTTGAGCTTGTTAAATTAAAAAGAGGTACTCATCTATCTCGATGGGGGGGGAATTGAACGAAGTGGGTCAAGTTTCTTGAAAACTTTTTAAGCAACTCTTGCAGTCGCCCTTGAACACGACACTTGTTTTAACCTCCACACTAAACACTTGGATAATCCATTAAACCTCCACACTAAACCAATCCTATGAGTCTTTCCACTCCTTTGACCCATCCAAAAAATGCCTCAGCACTCGCTGCATTATATTTTGATCCACTCTGAGTTTATGCTGCCAAGTCTCACATCGTGCCTCAGTGTTCAAGGGAAGTTTTTGTCTCAACAGTCAACCATCCACAAAGTTACCAGTTTCCATACATGTGTCAGACCGTGTTCATATGTATCTAGGAAATTCCAAGGATGCCCAAGGCAACAAGACAACTTATTAAGCTTATTTTTCATCCCTCAAATCATTTTTGGTTAACAGACATTTTTATCAAGGGAATCCTTTTCTAGATTCCCTCTCACTACTACTTGAGCATACCAAGTCATGCCTTATATGGATACCATCCACCTCTAGATTTCAATATGAACCATTGATCATATAGAAGTGCTCCAACACTTACCTTACCACATTCAAGGTAAACATTTCATTAACCGTTTTATTCAGCAACAGCTAGGGACAGAGGTCACTCTCCTCCTCCCACAAGAATTCTGGCAGATTACTTTTCTATCCACCAAGAAAGGGAGGTCGTAGTGATTACTCACACAATCACTCCATATTTCTGCAGCTTCGTTTATCAACTTGATTAGAAAAATGTCGCCCATCAATTCCCATATTCATACACAAATTTGTTTCTCAATTCCCTTCGGAACCAGAGAGTTGCACATGCTCTTCCTTTTTCAGAAAATGGTCATCAGACCTATTCCTCTTGCATAGACACACCCTTAAGTTAATAGGGATACACACTCCCCTAGCACAACCATGAGATTTTGAACTTTCTCATGTCATTTCACTTCTTCCATGGGGTTCATTTCCAATCCACACGACTTCTTTTATTTTACGAAGAGTGATTACCCCAATAGGAAGTTTTTCAGTTATGACAGGTCAAGTAGGTTGATCTCACCTACTTCCACAAGGCAAATAGACATGGAGGATTGTACTCCCAATGTCAAATCCTTCATTTAATCAATACTTTTAATTAACAGAGGCTTCATAAGCCCACATTTTAGGTAATTCTTGCCACTTATTTAGTCCATTTTCCTTCTGGACTCAAGTACTCCTTAAAACAGGTTTATGCCATTTGCATCCAAGTTTTATTATTAATTCCTCTCGGCATAATCCCACTTTTGTAGGACTGGATATCATTTCCCAAAAGAAATGATAGGCTTCTTCTGCCACAGTTTCACATGATTCAATCTCATTGGGTAAAATCTCAACTGAATTTTAATATGCATCCTTCTCCTCAAGGAACTTATGCAGATAATTTCCATACGATAGTAATACTCTCAAAAGGTTCATCTTAGCCTTGGTAAACTAGTCTTATGACTATTCTCCAGCCCATCCAGGCCCGTGTTTGAATCATGCTCCACTAGATAGGGTAGGGTAGGGTGCCCTCTCCCTTCAAGTTTTTCTAAGAAAGAAAAACAGACCAAGTGTTGTTGCTTGCTTTAATACCACTCTGTAACACACCCGACGCCTAAATTACCTTTTTAAGGGATGGGGCATCATAATTTCTCTTTTCTCAATCATCTTGAATCCTCTTCCCAAGATCTCCATCATATTTTGCTCGTCAAGAACTTTCCAACGACTGTTACCATGATCAAATATGAGCTCTGGATTGGAAGTTATGCTCTCCCGAAGCTCTTTAGGCATCATTGGTCAAAGGCCATGTGGCACACATGTGGGTTCACCTCATTCGTACCATCCCACCTGGCACAAAATCGACCAAGGTTGGAATCCTTTAGCGATGACATGGCCATTGGAGGGGCGGTCATAGGGAATGTTCCTCGTGCCTTCGCGATTACCGGGTCTTCGACCCTTCGTCCTTCCTGTCCATGTCTGAAACATTCTCAGAGTCTCAAAGTCCCAGAGTTCCCTAACACTCATGCATCTATGGTGGATATCAATCCATCGTTAAATCCAACGACTAAGATTCACCCTCGTTCAACGCATAGGCTTATGGGATTTCGACGTTCAACGCTTCAGCGCAGAACGCCCTTTTCTCTACTCACATATCCTCTGGATTCCTGAAACCACAAAATCATGCCACGTGGCTCCGACCCTCAACCCTATTGGAGCATATGTTCTAACACCCTAAGCCTCCTGTAGTTCCAAACTACCGAACTCCCGGGGTCCCATTAGCGATTAGGTCAAGCAATTATGCACCAAGGGGTGACATGTGGCAGAATATGGAGATGACACGTGGCCCAATGGACGGGTGACACATGTTAACTTTTATTTGTCACACAAGGTATGTGAAAATTATGAATGGGATGACATGTGGCATGCATAATATGGGTCCACGTCACCCTAGGTGACATCAACATGCCATGTCACTTTGGATAATCAGTCTCCAGGAACATCCTACTTCTCCTACCAGCAGAATTGCGTAGAGCTCCGAAGTCTCAAACTCCCTCTAGCCAACCTTACAATATCCTCTATCCAATGGTCGAGATAGGTCCACATAGATCCTTAGATCTACGGCCTTCGTCGCTTCACGACTTTGGTGTTCAGGTTTTTTTTTGTTTAGTTTCCTTTTTAGTCCCGAAGTGGTCAGCGTCGAACTCACCACAGTCTAGATCCAACGGTCAGAAGAGAGGTCCCGAAGTATCCTCGAATCAACGGTCTTCGTCGCTTCATGACTTCGGCATTTGGGGGTTTTGCTGTTTAGTTTTATTTTTACTCTCAAAGTGGTCAACGTCGGACTAACCACAGTCTAGATCCAATAGTCAAAAGAGAGATCTCGAAGTATCCTCAAATCTATGGCTCAAAAAGTAAATACCATCCCTTGAAGTTTGGCTCAGCAGGAAATTGGTCTTCCTTATGGGCTTACAACATTGCCATATCCAAGACCCTTTTCTTCCTGCAATTTCAACATTCCTCAACCAAACAAATTGTTAGTTTTCATGCACTTTATATTTTCAAAACTATGCATACTATCAGTCCAAGTCATTTTCATCTATTCAAGGGTACAAATCAAAATGAAATATCAGTATTTACGTATGCATCCTTTCAACATACTAAATTTTCCAAATGCAATTCAAATATCAAATGACTTTAATCAATGTGCCAATATTCATGGCCACATTCATACCCAATGCACCCTTGCATTGATTCCCAGTTTGCCACACTTTATGACAAGCACTTTTCCATGGTGTGTTGGAGCTCAACCAACCTATTCACCATATGGCTTATTCATTCTCGTTTATTATTGCAACAGGATTGTGCTTCCTGCTATGGGATTATCATGATCCCAAATCATCACATATGAAACCAAAAGTTTCTCTTGTATGCACCCAGGCATTCTTCCTTCATTAGTAACGAGGGTGTCATCACTCATGGCCACCCAAATTCTCTTTTCTTTAACACCTCTACAATTCAAGTAGAGTATTGGAAGGTCCTCCTTCCTTAATGGGAAATCCATTGTATTCCGTATGCAATTCCTCAATGCATTTCATGCAGTGTGCTAACTATGAGCACATTTATTCCCAAGCTCCCTAGATTGATCATTTTACCCATGGTACTCTTTACTCATGCATTTTCTTGCAAGGATTATAACTCTTCCTTATTTGGCATAGTCTTCCTCTCTCTATTATTCAAATTCTTCTTTTCTGAATCTTACCATGCTTGGGTAGCAATGGCATACAACAAACACTCAAAATTATTCGCATATCAGTAAGAAATTAAAATACTTCAGAGGGGATTCTTATCAAATCCCTCCATACCTTATGCCACCCATGCATGAACATTTTTATACATGTTTCGGTTGCTAGCGCCCTTTTTTTTATTTTTACCTCATCAATAGTGCTCCAGAGAGCTCCCAAAGTCCTTTCAACAATCTTTTAATAACAACCTTCTCATAGTCATCATCTGCTTGAGGTTGTCCATTATTGGCAACTATCTTTCTCAACAGCTCCAATTTATTTCTACACATGACATACATCACAAATATATTAGTTGTCATGTAAAATAAAAATGCTTGTATCATAACATTCAAAGCAATAAAACATTTTCACAGATGTCCTAGCATATCTTTATGCACTTCATCACATTATCCTTAATGTTTTCATGAGTACAACACAAACAGTTATCAATTGTTTCTACAATCATACAACCATCATCACTATGATGTCAAAATAATTATTTTCATTAGTAAATAAATCTCTCGTACCAGATAAATACAATAAACAACAAGGAAGGGGTCAAGGAACTCTTCCCTTGTCCAACCCCTTCTACACAGCCATGGACTTTCAGTCCAACTGATTTATTTTCCAAGGCCTCAGTGCCTTTACTTATCATGGCTCAACCAAGCTTATTCATTCAAACTTACTAATTTATTTATTTTCCTTTTTCCAACTGTACTTTTTTCCACAATTGTTCTTCTAAGGCTTACAACTCTGTTAAACAATTCGTAGTTTTTTTTTTAGGGTAAGAAAAATATTCCTCCTTTTCTCTTTCTTTGATTATGCAATCTACTCCCTATTGGGATCTTCCTGCTCTTTTCTTTAAGCAGCCTTGGTTAGGCTCACCTTAACCTATTGGATACATCAGCATGCTCTGATAGCAAACTTTTATGTTCATACTGAATCATGAAACTATGAATTATGCACATTACCATTCGGTTATCAGAAAGGTCAAGATTCATTTGTTAGTCTTCCATTCATGCATGATGTTTTTAAAATGTAATACACGATTCTTATATATATATATATGCTTGCAACCCACTACTCAATCCTTAGCAGTCATTAAGGTTGTGACTATGTTGTCCTGACAGAGTTTCACATAGTTCCTCCACAAGGAATTCCTTCGGCATGCAACTTCCTTATTGCATATCCTTCACTATCTTTGATGGCCTCAACCTTGAGTTAGTTTCATTTGTTTACCAAATATTCCATAAGGAATATAAACATGCATCTTTGTTATGCATCCAACTCATTTATCCACACATATTCCTTGTTTTGTTAACTTACATCCATGATGTACTTAACCACATGCATAATCATAAGCCTATGTGTAGCTACCATATGTATATTTCATAGTTCACATACATATTTACTTTTAAATCATTCAACTCATGATTGTTCACAATCATGTACATGTGGTCCTCAAAGTCGTATTCATGTTGTCTTTTATCATGACAATAGAGCGTCCTTACTCAGTTACTCTTTCATCTATTTATGCTAGCTTTTCCTGAGGGAATGGAACGCATTCCCCTCAAACTATCATTCAAAACAGAACTTGCATGACTCTTCAGAATGGAGTCAGCCATGCATCCATGGTATTCATTTAATCTTGGCAAGTCTAGCTCTTGCATTACATTTCACTCACACATCATACATGTGCAACATTCATTCATGTTTATTCAGTCTTAATATCACTCTTCATATCAAGAAACCTCACAATGCATTAAATCCATGCACTCAAGCATATACAAACATAGTCGACCATTCATCATGCAAGCTCATTGCTTGCACCTTGTCCATGTCACCCCTACATACGGACATATTAGACTTCCAAATCCTCCTCCCAAGGATCTTACTGCCATTCTCATAACAAGTCTCATAAATACACTCAACACTAAGCTTCCCTCTCAGTTGAGAGCTTGCAGTCATTCACATGATATCCACATGGAAAGTTTAATAGACATAATCATAACTATGTCCCCCTTTCCATACAACAACGACCAGTAAGAAGGCATTTTTTCCTCAACTAGTATAAAGTTATTCAACAATCCAGAAATACCATATGGGCAATTCCAAAAATGCACAAGGCAACAAGACAACTTATCAAGCTTCTTTTTCATGCTTCAAACTATTTTTGGTTAATAGACGTTTTTATCAAGGGAATCATTTTCTAGATTCCCTCTCACTACTACTTGAGCATGCCAAGTCATACCTTATATGAATACCATCCACCTCTGGATGTCAATCTGACCCATTGGTCATCCAGAAGTGTTCCAACACTTCCCTTACCACATTTAGGATCAACATTTCATTAAAGATTTTACTCAACAACAACCAGGGATGGAGGTCACTCTCCTCCTCCCACGAGAATTATGGCAGATTGGTTTTCTATCCACCAAGCAAGGGAGGCTGCGGTGATTACTCACTCAATCACTCCATATTTCTACATCTTCATTTATCAACTTGATTAGAAAAATGTTGCCCAACAATTCCCATACTCAAAAACAAATTCATTTCCCAGTTCCCTTCGGAACCAGAGAGTTGCACATGCTTCGTGACTTCGACATTCAAGGGTTTTGTTGTTTAGTTTCCTTTTTACTCTAGAAGTGGTCAGCATCGAACTGACCACGGTCTAGATCCAATGGTCAAAAGAGAGATCCCGAAGTATCCTCCGATCTACAACGCACGTTACTTCGCGAGTTCGACATTCAGGGATTCCAACCATTTAACACCCTTTTTCTCCCTGAGTGGTCAACGTCGGACTGGCCATGACGTAGATCCAACGGTCAGGAGAGATCCATAATATCCTTAGATCTACAACTCATGTTACTTCACGACCGAGAAGTGGATCGAGGTTTAACAAGGGAATGAATCCCACGATAATGTGTAAATGACTACCAACTTTTGGTCAACTGTCAAGTTGTCGGTCCGACATGTCACCTTCTACGCATTTAGAACATTGCAATGTTCATTCACCTCGAAGCTCTGGACTCCCATAGTCCCGAATAACTTAGCTCCTTTTTGGGTATGATCCAACGGCCCAAATCTATCCTTACAGCCAAATCAATGGTTGTTGTGGCTTCTGCTGTACTTCGCAGGTCTGCTTCCTTCAACAAGGGATTTAAACCATGGTTTTCATAGGATGCAGCCTTGGTCTGTATTCTACGAGTGTTATACCTTCTGAGCTTGCAAATACTTTGAATGAAGTGTGGGAACACTTCTGGTGCTTCTCCTAGAATTTAGAACTTAGAGAGTTCTTAACCTCTACATAACTTGCATAGGCTTTGTGCACCCTCACACTTCCTCTCATGACCTTAACATAACCTTTTTCTAGGAGACCCAAAACAACTAGAAGTATAGACATGTATACATGAAACTGTGTCTATGGTCAACAAAATCACAGTTTATTTCCTTTAATTCAAGCCACTATTGGAGGGTCAAGCATTTACGTGTACAAAGCATGTTCAAACCATATAGTTCCTTACTTGATTAAATACACAATCATGCAAGATAAAAACCAATATAATCATCAAACAAGCATGCACATCCCTAAAATATTCACAGGATAATCAACCTTAATTTATAGTTTAATTCAATTTCACAAGGTATGAGAATACTTATCTATTACAAGTTGCAGCCAATCAACTGACCGTGGGTGTTTGCCTATCCACCCAACCATAAGCTCAGAGGCATTCACTCTTAGCACTCTGGCCACCCTTGTGCCAAGCCATGATATCACTAGGGAAACTTCTACAAATTTCTCAAAGATCCTCTCTCTGTCACAGCCTCTACGAGGTTTATCATGTGCTCTCTTAGCATCAAGTTTGCGACCTTCTTCTAAGGCCAGGTTTTCTAGGTTCTCTTTCCAAAATCAAGAAAGGTATCAGGGACATTACTCTCCTCCACTTTTTTGGGAGTAGTGGAAGTCTCCCTCCTTCCCCACTGAGCTCAAGGTCTCCACGGGGTTTATCAAATGCCTTCCAAACTGGATTTCCTATGTTCAAGAGAGTCCCTTCACAACTACACTGTCCCTCGACGCCCTCTCCTTCCAACACCGGTTTCTTTCCAACCAACAACAAGCGCGAGACCCTCTTTTTCTCCAATCTGGGCTCCGAGTCTTCTATGCTCTAGTTCATAACTCTTCCACAAGTTCTCTGCTCTTTCTATTTCACGCGCTAGTGCATTCCTTTCGGCAATTCTCTTCCTTGGAGATCGAATTCATCCTCTGGTTCTCTCCAATAACCAGAACAAATTAATCTTCCAGTTCTTCTTCTCAGCTAGAGAGCCTCACACACTCTTCCTCTTTATGAATGGTATCTCTCCTTCTCTTGCACACCCTCTCCTTTTCCCTGGGGAGGTTGTGGACATGTCATGTTCCTTCTGTCAGAAGGAACTCGGGTTTTAATTATGTGGTACTTTGGGCTGACAATTTTCTATCTCCTTACCCAGACCCTCCATGCTTCCATTCATTGGGATAGTTGATTGTTCAACCACCAGCCCTTCTTTTATTAACCGATTCTTCTTTGGGATCAGGATGAGGCTTATTATTTCAACAAGGAGAATTTGGGTAATTTGACATAGTGAACCCTCTCTAGAGTTTCCTCACTCTTTCCTCTAGTGATATAATGGCCAGTACTTCAAGGCTTCACCCCCATGGTCATTTTTTTGGGAAATATAAACAATAATACATTTACATTGTTCACATGCCATAGCATGGTAATCATAAGTAATGATTAATTACAAGTTGGGGGAAACATGGGTATTACATTGGGGAACTGTTATTAAATCTAGGTCTGACAACAAATCAAATTCCTCTTTTGGGGGGGTTCACTAACATCTTCTGGGTCTCGAGGAGTTGATTGTTGTTGCAAAGAGGGTTCCTCTTTCAGAAGGTACTTACTAACTTCCTCTAAAACATGCTTGGNGGGGGGGGGGGCAAGTTTGGTAGATCTTCCTTGTTGATTAGTTAATGTTCTTCCTTTGCACCAACCCACCATGTGGGTTTATGTCAAGACTTCCTAGTGTCTTCGTTCTTAGAGTCTTTTGAGAAATGGGTTTTAATATGCCCTATTTCATAACCAGCTCTACGAGAGAAAATGACTTGCTCATGTGCAACTTTTGTGTCCATGAGAAGTTTCCACACATATTTGGGCATAGCAATGTTGCGATTTTTCGTTTCTAGAATTTTGTACTAGAACTTTCCCAAGACTTCTTCAATGGCTCGAAGGGAGGCTAAACTCCAAAAATGCAGGAGAAAATTCAAAAACTTAACCCATGCTAGGGTCGAAGAAATTGAGTTTGTCATTGTATCTAAAGAAGGAGTCCAAGGTTTCTTACATAAACATGAATTACCCCAAAACTAAGGCCTTGAGTGCAAAATCAAATTCCTATCTTTTGTTAGATAAAACTGAACATTGAAAAAACCTTTTGTGCAGRGATAAATAAAAGTCTCTTCTTTTACTTCAGGCTTCTAGGAGCTTGAGATCCATCTGCACAAATATGCTAAACGAGGCATGTTACAMCCCAGATCCTCTATAGTGTACCYTAGATTTTTTCATGATATTGGGCCACTCTGATGTCCCTAAAGTGTGATGATTTATTTGTATGTGGCCATGATGGGATGACTTGATGTATAMGTGTCAGTTAGAGGTTAACTAGATCCCGTCAGGTTGACGACCATGGTATGTCCTTTTAGTCCCCATTCTTAGGRTGCTTGGTTTTATTACTCTGGCCGACTACCACTTGGAGGTGGTAACTCCCTCTAAAKTCGGGCATTTATGTCGTGGGTAGGTATGTGGGCATTCTGAGATGGATCTACTAGAATACATGATTTACGAGGCCCTAACTATTCACTTATTCTTTGCTATGKAAAAGGTGATTGTGCTTTGTAAGGGTTGTGACACCCATGGTTTAKCACACCTTACCCACATGAACTCTCTCTTTCTTATGTATGTACCACAATTTGGCCATTGAAGATGACTTTGCACCTGATCATCCAATGTCACATTTATCGAGTTAGTTTCACATATTTTGAAGCACATCATGAATTTTGAGGCATTGGTCACATTCTCTGAGGCACAGAGGAACTATTTTCCTCCACATGGACCCCCTCTACACTTTCCTTGTGTTAGATGCCAGCATGCCCCCCTCCTTCGACACTTTTTTAAAGCCTTTTCTTCAGTAAAGGAGGCCCGACCTCTCTCGAGGCACTTTATGAGAGTCCTGAGATTTGTTTTGAACCACTTTGATTATGTGGAGGTCAATTAAGTGACTTTGCACTTGAATACGATGACATGGCACTCATCCCTTGCTATGTGGACAAGCTTTTGATCACACTTTTGATTACTTGTTGAACAAATGGAAGAAGTCATCCACTTAGAAGGGCTTTATTTGAGTTGGGGTAAGGCCATCCCCTTGCTTGAAGGAGGATGCTGAAGCTAGGTTTTCCAATGATCCTTCCTTGTCATATTTTAAGGCACCCGAAAGTTACTTTTGATGGAACGTTGTACCTTGGAGCCAAATCGACCCTCTTAGAAGCTTGATGTAATTCTTGTTGTTGGGGGTTTTATGACCCATTTTTTTCACTTGGAGGCTCACTCCCATTCTTCATGGAGGTGCCTTGACCTAAGGTATGGACATGGTCATGCTTTGGAGACATGTTTCAAGGATTTATGTACATTATTTGAGCATTCTTTGAGCATATTTTGTGGATGTCGTCCCCTTTTATGAGGGTTTCTAGCATGCAAAGTATCATTTAACTATAATTTGACTTAGTCTCCAAATTATATGGATGACAAGTCACTTTTATTGTATTTCCTTAGGCTTATTTTAGGGAATAAAGAATGGGAAGGAGTTGTGAGCCTCATCCTTAAATAAAGACATTCCTCTCATTCCAAATTCTTGTAAATTGTTGGAGATCATTATTGGAGCCATTTAGTAGAAGATATTTACTTGATGTTTCCTCGGTGTCAATTATTTGACCTCTATCTTTCATGGTTATTCTTCTTGGTATTTTTAAAGGCTATTGTGAAAATAAAAGAAAATAAGAGATAAACTGTCAAATTTTTTTTATTTCATTGTCTAGAGTAAAGCTAATAGTTTACTTTCATCTTCTAAACATTTTCATTCGCGGGTTTATGCTTCATTGTTAATTTCTAACCTTAAGAAGACAAATCAACTCTATTGGCATTTTATTTCAAGGTTATATCTAACATTTTGTGGTTGATTTAAGGTGTTTACTAATTCTAGAAATTAAATTACTAATTTGTGAAACCCTAAAGTTAGGGCTTAACCCTAAAAGGTGCATTTTAACCCTACCCTAGCTTATATTCCACTCGTGGATTGTTTACAAGGCATATATAACACATTCTAACAATGAATTTCATCTCCTAAGCTGTTCATCGTTGTTATATTTCATCTTGGAGATTTTTGGTGAAACCTTCGGGGGATTCACCACCTAGTTTTGCAAGTCTAAGCTAATTTCATTATTATTATTCATGTGTACTTATATTTAATGATTGATGGGTTGTTTTCAGATAGTTTATTCATTTCCATAGCTAAAGTACCCGAGTATCATCATTCTAAGTGCTTTTTAGCAATCTTAGGGTGCTTTTCCTCACACAAAATATGCATTTTCTGCATTTTTTTTATCATAGATTAGATTCTGGAATTGTTGGACAATAGAAATATAGTCCTATTTACAACATATTATCAAGGTATAACTTAGGTACATCATCCACTCTTGATTTGTGCAGTTAGATGTCACTCTTGAGCAGCTAAAGGTACATTTTCTTTTCATTTGGAGAGTGATTTCCTAGTGTTGATTTATATTTATGTGATAACATATTATTTTAGATCTCAACACTCATATAATTAGCTCCTAACCCTCTTCATATTCTAGCATTTATTGTCCTAACGTTTGGTTAAATATCTTTAAGGAAAATTTCTACTAAGGCACTGGTTAAAAGTGACATGTACTATACAGGTTGTTTCTAAGGATTGGGATATCCCGTGTGGCTTCAAGGAGTTGGCTGAAAGTGAAGGGGAGATTGTGCTAAGGTGATAGTGGTGTGTTTCCCGTGTTGTGCTTATTCCCAATAACAACCTCACAAAGGTTGCTAGTTTGGGCTATAACAAGGCCACAAGCCATTGAAGTGACACACGAGTCCATTTGGCCGAAAGAAGAGAACTTGGTCTACAATGTCTTAAAAAATGAGAATAGATGAGATTAGGCCTCGTGAATGTTAAGATCCGATCCTAACCCCTCTTCATGAGTCATTAGTTAGTAGGATTTGTTTTCTATGTAATAAAGGTCAACATTAGTTAATAATGCCTATCAAATAAAGAAGAATAAGTCAATGTAAGAAGACCTAATAGAAGCTTATGCTTCTATCTTCATGTAGAAGTTTCCTTAGAAGGTAGAGTTAGTATAAATAAGAGTAGGAGGTATTGGATGTTTTTGTCTTGGATATTATTGTAATAGAGCTCTACTATGTTTGAGGTTGCCCCCTCGAAGAGGCAAGTGAACAATATTATCTCTAATAAAGGTGTTCTTTATGGTGTTGTTATGGTATTGATATAGCTATAATATTGTTGTTATGGTATTGATCTAGCTATAATATTACTGCTTGCTAAATATTTATGTTCTACATAATATAATTTATTTGGTATATTGGAAGTGCTATCAGAGCTCCTTCCTGGGCAGAACTTGTGGGGTAAATATTTTCAAGGTAGAGACATATTCCAGTGTCTTTAAGCTACATAGATCTGTCACTTCGCACATAAACCCGCAGTCGGGGAATCATACACGTAGGAACTACAAGTGGTACTTAAGTGCACATTGTTGGCCACCCTTGTAACCCTTGTCGGTACCCATTTGAGTGGTAGCGCATCAAACAACACCTATATACGGATCGACCTAGATATCCTAAAGCCCTCCATAGATAAACCGATTGGTTTCCTGACTGCTATAGTGTCACCGAGAAAAACACTTGGGAAGATACTCTCTAGTACCTGGGTAATCAGGTAGTACAACTAAGGGTATGATCTAGCCTCCTTAGTTGGTGCCCTGAGATATTGGGGCGAGTATTATTGTTTGACCCTACACGTATATAAGAGAGCTATAGCACAGGGAAAACCCTTTCCTGTAGATACCCTGCAAACCCCAACCCTTGGGACGAAAACAACTGATATATTACAGTCCAACTTGGCCCTTGCTAAATTTTTCGCTGCAGAAACTGTTAAGTTTTTACTGTTGTTATTGGGTTATTTCCAAATTTCATGAGCATTCAATGCATTTCCAAAACAATAGTATGAAGAGGATCACTGCAAGAAACAAAATCACAAGGTACGCAACATTTTGTCTTGGGAAACCCTCATGGGGGACACAACCCAGCAAAACTTCCTCAATAATAGATTGCCAATACAATGCCAAGACTAAGACCAAAAAAACAAATATAGACCAAGACCAAGCATGCACCTCTCTTCTCATTCGTCAGACTTCTTCTTGTAACTGCAACTACCTTCAAGATATGTGCACTAGATGAGTGAGTGAGTGTGTGTTCTGTTAGCACTCTGTAATCTCTCGGGTTGAGAAAGAAATGGACAGAGGTAACTATTTCAACCAAGTTTAGGTTGAATTCTGACCCTTCAACCAGAGAGGGCTCTCTCACACAAAAATACTCAACAGATTTAGCAATGAGCACACAAAAGGTCACATTCTGTAATAGAACATGTTATGTTTGGTTGGAACAACAACAGGAGGGCCATTGGGCAATGGAGTCAAAGAGACTTGGGATGATCAATTTGCAAAAATATCAAGCTCAAGTGAAACAGGGCAAGGTAGATATACTATTGGATCTAGTAAATTTGGATGAAATGAAATAGGATAAAAGAGACGGGATCAATTGAGCAACATAGAAATTAAGAATTATGCCACTAATATTCATAGGAAAACATTTAAATTATCCACAGTGAGAATCATAGTGTATCTTTCAACAATTTTTTTCTTTAACCTTCTGTAAGATGATTCAGAAAGAAACCAATATGTAAACAGATAAAACATATTACTAAAGAGGCACTTCACCACATAGATATGGCACATGAATCCTGAACTACTTGTCTTGTATTACTACAAAAGGTCCCTTGACCTCAATGAACTACTTTACATCGAATGATCATCCTCCTTCTTACTAATTTTCCACCCCATCATACTTCCAAATGAGAAGTATTTATAAACTTATTACAAAGATCATGTCATAAATGAGCAGGATATATATGAACTAACTACATCTCTAATTACAAAAAATATAGGAATCTTTAAGATCGGTTCGGATTTCAGGTGCTTGATTTGATTGACTAAAAATAAACTTTAGATGCAATCACTATGAAACAAACTGCCAAGTGACTCAAATGTTGGAGCTTGTAGATGAATTCTGTTTGGATCCTGGAAATGCTTGCTAATTTGATGGAGGTTGTTGATGATATGTCTTTGACTTCTACTTAGTTGTCAGTCTTTATTGGTGACTGTGGTTGCTTTTTGCAAAATCATGCATTGGAATCTGGATTCAGTGATTGACTGTTGATCTTTCGCTGCTAGGTGCCTTCATGCCATGTGTTTTTAATCCACACAATTTGCTTACTATTCTCATACTGGATTCTTTGCCATATGTACCTTTGAATAACTTTACTGGGAATTATCTTGTAGTTGAAAGTGGTTGATGGTCGTGGTAGTTTGACACCTTAGCTTGGCGTAGGCTCATTATGGGATAGTTTTCGGTCGAACGGTCATGGGGGAAAATGTGATTGGTTACGAATAGGAGGATGTGGGGAAAAGGGTCGAGTAGGGGGATGGGAAGAGTAGATGTGGGAATGTGAGCAGTATCGAGAGTGTGGGGGATAGGTGGCATGTAGAGAGAGGAGTGCAGGCGAGGGAGTGGTGGTATCGGGTGGTGGTTTAGGAAGATTTCAGAGAGGGGGTAGGTGGTAAGCAGAAATAGGAGGGGGGGTCCGAAATGACAAGGAGGTGCCACGTTAGGTGGGACCCGTCGCAGGAAAAACCACTTTTTGGACCTCCCCCCACCATTAAAGGTAGAAAGGTTAGGGGGGTCTGAACTATGTTGTGGACCGTTGATCTAGAAATGGGTGGATGTCGCCGATGGAGACTTGTGTGGGAGTTAAGCACTACAAGACAAAATGTCTTGTCTTCTAGCAAACTTAGGATAACAAATATGCACCATGAGGCAAAAAATTGCTTTTTTGATCTTTTTGGAAATAATTTACAACATGGAATATTATTTTCAACCCCACAATCACTGAAGAATGAATATCAGTCAGCATGAAGAGTTACCCTATAAAAATTATAGGACCCTAACATAGGCTCCAATTGGGGATGGCATCCTCCTTGTGAGATGCCAAGAACACCATAGACTAAGTAGCCTTGTTCATTGGGCTGATCCCAAAACCTGCAACTTGCTCTATCATGAAACCTCTGTGACTGAAAATCAATAGATAATCTGCTCCAAACCTTAACTAAATCAAATTTACTCTAAAATATGAACTATACTCTAAAACTGGAAAATGAAAACAAACTGAAAATCAAATTGAAAAGTTGTTGAAAGGAATGCTCGCCAAACCGAGCTTATTCACGCAGTCCTACCCTAATATGCTAAAATTACTGCTCAATTAGGTGTTCGAAAAATGTCAATGAATCCAATCCAACAGTTGGTCCAATAACTCTGCTCTTTCATTGTTTTTAACAAAACTCGGAACTAGAGCTTGCAAGGGCACTAGAAACTGATTGTCAATTTGAGCTTCACAACAGAGAGCTTTGGAACCATTAAAAACAAAAGAGGCACTGGAAATTGATTGGAATTATGAAGTGAAAAACTCCTACATATAGATAGCTATGGGATCATGATAAACATGACCTATTTCTTGGTGTTCAAAGTATTCAGCAAATTCAAGGTCCTAATTGGGTATTGCACATATGTTATCTATATCATCATAAAACTTCTCATTTAAGTTCAAATTTTCAGAAGAGCTTTGTAATGAGGCTCTTGTTGAACAAGAGCATGAAGCCAGTTTCCTAATCAAGTCTATGTCATAATTTCTTTTAACCTCATAGCTAGCAGATGGAACAGGACTTTGACTACACAGATCATCCAAAACATCAGCTATTGGATCATGGAGAAACTAAGAAGACTGTTTCATTAGTTCCAATTAAACTTCATAATTTTCTATGTGCTTCTCATTTAGGACCTGATAAAGATTCCTCTTCAAAAAATGAAATGAATTAAAGCTTAATGGTACAAAATTATCTTGCATTAACTCATAGTCTGTTTCAGGCTCTAAGCTTTCATCTGGGATTTGA
>JASDQU011176172.1:8062-20109 GCA_032191745.1 Picea mariana
ATGATCAGAAACAATATAATGCGGCATGCCATAAATCTTGAAGACCTGATCCATGAAAATTTGAGCCACCGTAGATGCCGTAAATGGGTGTTGAAGAGCACAAAAATGAGCATACTTGGAAAGTAGATCAACAACCACCATGATGATTGATTTATTTCTCAATTTGGGTAAGCCTGTAATAAAATCCATAGAGATATCCCTCCAAATAGCAGGTGGAATCGGAAGCGGTTGTATTGTGCCCAGAGATTTGACTGTTTCACCCTTGTTGCGTTGACACACATCACATTCAACGACAAAATTATGAATTTCTTGTTTCATGCCATCCTAGAAAAAATAGCGTTTGAGCATGTCATAGGTTTTGGTAAACCCAGAGTGCCCAGTTGTGGGTGTAGCATGAAGCTCAGAAAGTATCGTGGATTTAAGTTTTGATTGTTTACTTAAATACAAACGGCCTTTGTATCAAAGCTTATCATGGAACCAAGAGTACCCTGGGGAAGCTGGAGCATTGGATTGCAATTGTTGGATCAACTGTGAATGTTTGGGATCTTGTAGCCATTCTTGGCGAATGGCTTGGAGCCAACCTGGTACAATGAAGGAAAGAGAAAAAAGGGATCCTTCATCTTCATATTTTCGGGAAAGTGCATCTGCAACCACATTGTTTTTTCCTTTCTTGTAAATGATCTCATAATCATATCCAAAGAGCTTGGTCACCCACTTTTGTTGCTCTGGGGAGGAAATGTGTTGTTCCAGAAAATACTTGAGGCTTTGATGGTCTACCTTGATTTGGAAGTGTTTCCCCAATAGATAAGGGCGCCACAGATCAACGACATGTAGAATAGCCAACATTTACTTTTTGTAGATTGATTTGCCCAGATTTCTTTCAGACAGTTGCTTGCTGGTAAAGGCCAAAGGCCGATCCTCTTGCATAAGGACAAAACCAATTCCTTTCCCCGAAGCATTACATTCCAAGACAAAGGTCTTTGTGAAATCAGGAAGGGCTAGGACTGGAGTGGTGAAAATGGCCATCTTCAAGGTTTGAAAATCTTGAGCAGCTGCTGGAGTCCAAGTGAAAGAGTTCTTTTTTAGGAGTGCAGTGAGAGGTGCTGCAATCTTTCCATAATTCTTAACAAACTTGCGATAATAACCTGTTAAGCCCATAAATCCACACAAGCTTTTGAGAGTCTTTGGGTGAGGCCAGTATTGCATATATTCAATCTTTTTAGGATCCACCTTGACGCCGTCCTTTCCAACCAGATGACCCAAGTACTCGACTTCTGAGGCACCAAAAGCACATTTAGATTGTTTCAGGAAAAGTTGGTGCTGAGAGAGTAGATGGAGAATTCAATCCACATGGGCAAGATGGTCTATCCAGGTTTTTCTATAAATGAGGATATCATCAAATAAAACTAAGACAAAATGATGGAGAAAAGGATGAAAAACATGATTCATGAGGCTTTGCAAGGTGGAGGGGGCATTACACAAGCCAAAGGGCATGACCAAAAACTCATAGTGGTATCCAGAATGAAGATCAAAACGCAGTCTTGGGAATATCTACCTCATGAGTTCTAAAGGCAGTCTTGGGAATATCTGCCTCTTTCATACGTATCTGGTGGTATCCAGAATGAAGATCAGGTTTAGTAAAGAACTAGGCACCACTCAATTCATCCAAGAGGTCATCAATGACAGGAATGGGAAATTTGTCTTTAATGGTAAGTTTGTTGAGGGCATGGAAGTTAGGACACATTCGCGAAGAACATTCTTTCTTTAGGACCATGACCACATGAGAAGAATAGGAGCTTGTACTAGGGTGGATAACACCCACGTTAAGGAGTTCCTAGACCATTTTCTTAATTTCATTTTTTTGGGAAAAGGGGTGACAATACAGATACATATTCCGAGGAAGGCTTCTTGGTACAAGGGGAATGGAATGATCATGAACACCATGGGAAGGAGGGAGTTCCTAGGGGGTGGAAAAGATCACTTGATGTTTAGAAAGGATGGATTGGAGGTCTTGCGACACTGAGAGTGTCTCTGTTGCTTGTATGGCATGGAGTTGGGCAATAACACTAGAATGACCTTTTTTGAGAAGCTTTTCCATGCGATGGGAACTAATGATCTCAGGTGAACCAACAGTGATGCCTTGAAACTTATATTGTTGGCCCTACTAGTCGAATTGCAAGGTTAATTCTTTAAAATCCATGAGAATGGGACCCAAAGCCCTTACCCAGTCTGTACCCAACATAATGTCACAACCGCCCATGTCGATAGAAAACATATGGGATTTCAGGTGGTAGTCACCAATTTGGAGACACACATTTTCACAACGCCCTCCACATTTCATGGAGCCACCATTGGCAATCATGATTTGGAAATTATTGATGACATGGATGTAGCAATGAGTTTCTTGGGAAATGTGGTGATGAATAAAATTATGGGTGCTTCCACTATCAACCAGAATGATGAACTTCCTATGCTTTATGTAACCGATTATATTGAGGGTTTGGGGAGCAGAGAAGCCAGTGAGAGCATTGAGGGAAATGACCGGTTCTACTTCGGGAGGGTCTGAGAGAGGGGTTATGTCAGTGGTTTTAGGTGACTCAGATACAAGGGGAGTTTCAACCTCATCTTCTGAAATATCCTCCGAGATGGCCATAAAAGTATTTTGTTCCTTACACTTGTGGCCTGGGAATTATTTTTCATCTCAATTATAACAAAGGCCTTTGAGTTGGCATTCAACCATTTCATCCCTGGTCAATTTTTGGATCTTAGGTGGAGCAGAGAGAGTAGTGGGATTTATGGGTTTAGTGTGAGGGATAAGGATGGTTTCCGGTTTTGAGAAGATACAAATTATTTTGATTATCTAGCTCTTTTAGTAGCCTCTATCCAACTTTGAGGCTGAGCCATGAGGACATGGGCATGAATCTCATACTTGAGGCCACTAATAAAACACTCTCGGAAAAAGGCATTATACATGTCCTCTGTCCGAAAAGCTAGGTGTTCAAAAGAAGCTATAAAGTCTTCCATTGTTCCTGATTGTTTCAACTTTTTCAAACGACCCAAATGGTTGGTGTTAGTGTCAAAGCATTCATAGTGTTCTACCACAAATTGTGTCCAAGCAATATACCCTGGACGATAAGTTTTTCTCCATTGCCACCATTGCCAATGTTCTTGATCTAGATGGAGAACACCATACTGGAGTTTGGCCAAGTCATCTGTAATGCCGTATAAAGAGAAATAATGTTCCATTTGGGTTACCCAACTAGTGGGATCCGAGCCATCAAATTTGGTCACATCCACCCGTGGAAGTCGTAGGTCACGTTGAAAGTGATGGTGCTGAAATTTAGAGGAATTTTCAGCTTTAGTAGCTGAAGGTGGGTCAGCTAAAGGGTTATCTGTAGGGATATGCATCTTGGTGCAGAGCATCAAAATGACATATTCAAGCTGGGTAGTCAGGTCTTGTTTGATATCCTCCATTGAGGACTGCATGGTTGTATTGATGGCGAAAACATTGGCATTGAGTTGTTTCTCTTCTTATTGGGTCTCAGTGAAATTAGATTGCAAGGTATTAAAACGAGCTTCCAGGTCTTGGCTATAGATATGGGCCATGATGATGAGGGGACCGAAATGGGGTGGGTGGGGTCAAAAATTTTGCTGAAAAATGATATGTATGAATGTGATAAGGGAGAAGAGATGATTCCAGTGGAATAGGTCTCAAATAATGGTGCAAAAATTTCCATTTTTTTTTTTTAAATCTCTGAAGTTATACTCTGGTCTAAAGAATATGTAGTGATTTGGCAACCCGAACACAATTGCGTAGCAATATATCTTATCTGTTTTAATTTGTTTATGTTTCTATCCCCAAGGGTTAGGTATCCAAGGGTTCTACAGACAAGGATTTACCCTGTGCTATAGATCTCTGATATACGTGCTGGGTCCAACAGTAGTACTCGGACCAATATCTTAGGGCACTAACTAAGGAGGCTAGACCGTACCCTTACCCATACTACCCAACTATCCAGGTACTAGAGAGTATCTTCTCGAGTGTTGTTCTCGGTGGAACTATAGCAGTCAGGTGACTGATCGGTTTATCCAAAGAGGGCTTCAGGTAATCTAGGTCGATCTGTACACATGTGATGTCTGATGTGCTACAACTTGAAAGGGTACCAACATGGGTTACAAGGGTGGCCAACAGATGTGCACTTAAGTACCACTTGTATTTTCTGCGTGTATGAATCCCTCAACTGTGGGTTTATGTGTGTAACGAAAGATCTTTGTGGCTTAAAGATGACTGAATACGTCTCTACCCTGAAAAAAAAATTAACCCATAATTTCTGCCAAGAAAAGTGCTCTGATACCACTTGTAATATACTAGATATAAAAAGAATGTAGAATGGAAATAAAATGCTAGAAATGGCAGAATAAAAAAAATATAACCAGAATAATCACCACAATAACATTGAAATGATATATGAATAACAAAATAAATAGCACTTTGATTCTAAGAGCAATGTTCACGGGCCTCTTCGAGGGGGAAACCTCTAGTCGAGCAGAGCTCTATTACAATAAGATCCAAGGTAGGGTTCTCATACCCTCGACTCCTATTTATACTAAATATGTCTATCAAAATAAGCATCCAGAGGAAGATACTTCTAGAAGAGTTATCTTTTATTAGGTCTTCTTACATTCAACGCATTCTATTTTATTGAAAGGCCTTATTAATATTGACCTTTATTACATCCGAATATATTGTTCTACCTATGTGTGGGTTAGGACCCTAACATGACCAAATAATTATGAAACTATTCCATGTAATCATTACAATGGAAAGGCTATCGATCAACCCTCCACTTCGACTCCTCCTCCATTTTCCACCCCTCTTTAGATTGAGAAGCCAATTTTTGACATAGTGCTGTGCTCAACCAAGGGAACAATTAAAAAAGGAACCTTTAATCCAAGGGCCCACACTGAAAAAAAATACACTACTGTTGAATATTTGGTGCAAGCATCTTGTGCTATTTCATCCCTTGAATTTCTAAAAAACTGTCCAATTCAACGCAGAATCCCGTTGTCAACCATTGCAGCTATCGATCTAGAGGAATCAAATATGATTATGTTTAATCTGGACTATTTTAAGGAGAGTCTTTCACACCACATAACATTTTGAATTCAAATTTTGGTTGGTGGAAAGAACATCCATCACGATGTTTTGGATGAAGGAGCCTCCACCTATGTCATGTATTTGTCTTGCTGGAGATCCATTGGTTCTCCTAAAATTAACCAGTATATTACCACCCTAAAAGCATTTGATGGAAGTGGTTTCCAACTTCACATACTCTTGAAGTCTTTCATTGTGACTTTGAAGGGTAAAGTCGTTTCGGTTGATATCGAAGTGGTTGACATGCCCCTATAATACAATTTGTTAATTGGTCTTATTTGGTTCCATGCGATGACTTCCATCACATCTTCAGTGTTTCATATTTTACAATTTCCCCATCAAGGGAAAATTGTCGTTGTTGACCAACTTGACTATTGCACTCCAGATCTCCACAATTCTGCAACAAATAATGTCCCTTTTCTAGGTTCTAATGCTGGGTATGAGAGTGTAGGAGTAGGTATCCTTAATTATTCCTCACTCATGGGGATTTTTCCTTTTCCTTCTCCTGACACCCCGTAGGTTTCTACATTAAATATGATTTCGGCTCAGGTGCAACAATACCTACAATCACTTGATCCTTTGGTAGTACTTGGTATTTATGAGCATAGTTCATTGTCTCTATCAAGCTCATTAAAAAATGAACCATACCCCACTTCATTCGAATCGAGTCTTCCTCTGGATTGAATTTTTGAACCTTCTTTTCCTCTGCCTAATAAAATATTGCTATTAGTAGACAGATACATAAACGAGGAAAGAAGAAGAGTTGATGGAGGAAACGACGTTTGGGGGGCATTTCCCTAGCCTATGGACATCATGCTAGAGCGAAGCCACCAACTTCTACCATGTAGGTTGGGGGTAAAATACCTCAAGAGAGACACGCTGCTAGGAGTGATCCTTGTTTGGGGTTCGTTCCCATTGTAACCTAGTAGTCTTTTCTAAGAATGAGATTAGTCTTTCTTATTTCTCGTGCTCGTAAATACATGAGAATATGTTACCGAGCTCAGTATTTGTTCTTTCTCGTGCTTGTTAATACATGAGAATAGATTATTGAGTACACTTTTATCTCTTTTTTGGACTCTTAAAAGATATACGAAAAATGAACTCTTTGGAGTCTCCTTTAAGCTCTTTTCAAACTCCCTAAACATGAAAATATTGTTGTGTGATCTTGTTTTCCTTTTACACTCGTTAAAAGGTTTGAAAGGGAGTCTTTCGAGTGGTAGTTTATCTCTTTTTCGGTCTAGCAAGACTAATTATGAAAAAGGAATACTCTAGTCAAGCATGACTAGAAGAGTTCTCCCTTGTATTGTTTTACACTTTTTTCGAGTTTGGGAGACTACATTTACGAAAAAGTCACCTATGGATTCGTATTTAAGTTCTATTCAAACTCTCTAAACATGAAAAACCATAGAGTTCACCTTATTTGGGATCGTAAAAGTATACATTGAAGGACCTACATGGATCCAATCACTAGGACCCATATAGGATTGAACCCCTCCTTCTTTAGGTTCATTAAACATATATTGAGGGACTCATTGAAGATGAGATATACCGAGCATCTATTATCCTCCTCAAGATCGTTAAAAAAAAAATAGGTACTCAAAAATCATGGTGGGGAAAATTCAAAGAAGTGGGTCAAGTTTTTTGGAATCCGTTATGGAAGCTATTGTTGTCTCCCTTGAAAATTGCATGTGTTTGCATCTTGTCTTATAGTTGGGTAATATTCTTGTCTCTGAGTCATACCAATTCCATGTGTCGTTATATTTTTTTCATTCCAGTCGAAGAGTGCTCTTATTTTCATCACATTGTGTTCTTGGTTCTCGTTGAGTCAATGTTTCTTAGTCATTTTTCATACTTACAATGTTCAAGGGAAGGTTCATTCCAAACTAACCATCTATAGTATTGCTAGTTTCCATTCCCGTGTTAGTCGATACTCATTTAATCCACCATCTCACATCACTTTCCCATGTCAGTTTCATGTCGATGACGGGGGTTACATCATGGCCCTTGTTAAGTGCAAACACAAATCAATCCCCACAGCTTCATTATGAAACTAGAAAAACAAAATATAGTACACTACTCTTTCCTTAGATTTCAATTATCAAATGAGAAATGGATCTAGACCATACCTTTTAAATATCGAAGATCTGACTTTGCCAATGCAATCCAAGCTACGTCATGAGGCTTATGGAAAAATATATGCAAATAAACACAAGCCAACGAAGACAAAAATAACATAGTCTATTTGATATGAAATTGTGTACGTGATCAAGGAATCAAACAATATGGACAAATAACATTCATATAGGAAAGAAAAGCATATCTGTATTAAAGAATGTGGAAGAAATATACAACCGGATGCCTTGATGTCGTCAGGTTCCTTCCACATTTCCTTGCTTCCCACACACTTCTGCTCTGAGGATTATGAGATCAACAATATATATTGACAAAGAAAAACTCAAAGCCAATATACAAGCTCCAAAACCTCCAAGCTACAAAACCCAAGCTCAATCCAACTAACTTTCTCCATGAGAGCTCCTCTCCTTTTATAATCTGAAGAGAATAATGTGAGGAGTTTAGGATGATCCCACTAAATCATGAAAGTGTGTAAGATCCAAACCATTCGGAGGCCACCTCACCATAGAAGCTTCTCCTTCTAGAAGCATCGAGAAGATGCCCATTTTTCCCATGTACATGAATTTCTGCACCCTAGCTATAGTGTAGCCTACGAAAACTCTGCAATCTAGCTTTAGAGCAGGGTGTTGAAATCAAGCATCATCGCACCCTGCATATAGTGCAACATGCAAAAATCCTCCTTAATAGGGTTTTTACAAAGGAAAATACAATTTCTTCTCTCAAGCAAAGTTCTTCTCCCTTCTTTCTTCAGGAATTCAGGCCACTGACCCCTATGAAGGCAGTAGATAGGTTTACATCATTAGCGGTCATAAGGGTGAAGAAAATAATGTGTAACAACCCTCCTTCAACGAGTATGTTCCTATTGAATTCAGTACATCATCCATGCATTATACTTAGAAACAAATTAGTACCTTGGAACCTACATACCTCAAGGGCAGGTCTCCTCACTTCTGACGATAGGTTTACACAATTGACCTTTGATTGGATGATTCCACAGATGTTCGACGTCAACTCATTTATTCACGTTCAATGGAATTTACTAAAAGTAACTTGACAATCATTATAATAATTGGTGATTTCCCTCTCACTTGTTAATGGTATACCTCAATGACCGATAATCAAGTGGTTTCTACCATGTTCAACATCAAGTCATCTATTCCCATGGCTAGAATTGTACCATTTCAGGATTAGGATGAAGACCCTAGGTTGGGCGCTCACTCTATTATGTGCTTTTCCCAGGATGCGATGAAGATCATTTGAACATGTAAAATATTCCATTACAATCTCCATGATGATGATCTTACTGATACATATATTGTCACATAGATCCACATTGTATTGATCTGTGGCTATATTTTTTCATCTCATAGCTCCACTGTGTATTTTTTGTGGCTGTGATCAATTCATATCATGGAGGTATGGATCCAAATTTTATCTCTAGTGGCCATATCCTTAGTCAATATTCTCATGGATCCGCAGTGTATTGGTCAGAGGATATTCTTTGAGTCAGCTCGGATTCCAAGCACAGGTATTCCTACCTCAGGAATGAAAAGATATATTTAAATACTATTTGATGGTTGTTTGCAACTTTTACCAGGTTCTCCTACTCCATGACGCTTTCATTTAAGAATTTGTAAAGTGTTTTGGCCATCAATTTCTCTTTTGACCTCATAATTTATGGGGCATTTTTTACACACCAATATGTCACACCTATTTACACCTAAGTGTCACAAGTGTCATAAATTGTTGTATGCACCTTACTAAGTGTCAAATGCACTTTTCCAAGTGATGTGTGCGCCTTACTGAGTGTCGCATGCACTTTGTCAAGTGTTGTATGCACCTTAGTAAGTGCCGCATGCACTTTAATAAGTGTAAAAACACTTTGACACCATGAAATAACATTTGTCACAATCCCTAGTCAGTGTGGATGAGAAATATATCATATGAAGGTCAAAATACTATCTGCACATGAATTATTCATTATTATTCATAAAAAGGAAATTAATTTAGTGTGAGAATCCACCTCACATTTAGTTTCCTAATCTCAAGGAGAAGTTGAAAATCTCATGGATGGTTGAGAGATTTCATCAAACCAATATCCTAATTTGATGGATCTTGAGAGATATTTCCTCCTTAAAATCTTTGAGAGATATTTTCTCCCTAAAATCCTTAAGAGATATTTTCTCCTTAAAAAACTTGGAGATCCCAATTTAGTGGATCTAGTGAGTGATCTTCTCCATGGTGGTTAAGCCTCCAAATCCTATATAATGAGGGCATTCCAAGGTGAAATGGGAGAATATTTTAGGTGTCAAACCTTTGATCTTGAGAAAGGGAAATCTATTGAAGTATCATCATTTTAATGTCAATAATTTCATTCAAGGGTTGGACGAGGAGAGCTTGGAGAATATTGTGGCGACATCAACTTGATTTGTAAGTTACTTCTATTGGATTTCCATTAATATTAACTTGGCATATTCCTTTCATTATGATTGTTCATTGTAATGTATATGCTTAAGTCAAATCGGGTATAGATTGATCTATTTTATTTAATCACATAGAGTAGGAGAGAGTATTTATTTGTTGTTCATTGCATGTCCTGAATCGCACTAAGGAGTTTGGAGATCAAGCCTGAAGCTTGGAGAAGTGAGGAAAAAAATCAAAACAAGGTACATCACACTCTTTATATTTCTCATTTCGATTGGTAATGAACTAAATATATAAGGAGAGTAGCAACCATTTTTTTTTATTCTGTCTTTGAACCAAAGAAGGGGTCTTGGTACAAAGGGAATCTTAACCTATCATTAGGGTAAGATTTCTCATAACACATGGGGCGGGGACAGAGGACCCAAAAAAAAAATTGTTTGTTTGTGAGGTAATTTATATAGTGAAGGATGTCCAGGATGATGATGCAAAGATCACATAGTTGGAAGTAACATTAGAGAGAGAACATTACTTTGGTTTATGAAGTACTATTCCATTGTGCCTACAGAACATGCCAAGACATTGGTGGTTATCAGGAAATCCTTGTTAAAAGAGTTCTAGAAGCCAAAGTCTGAGTCATAGTGCATTACATAACTGAAAGAGATTAAGAAATTGATGAATGAATCAGTATGGGACTTCGATCAAATATTCAATATACTCAATATTGAATATTGAATATACTCAATATTCAATATTCAATATATTCCAGATGAGTAGCATAGGGAGTGGTTTATTGAAGGATGTTTTCCACATGTACGTTGCCCTTTGACACAACAAATTATTATGATGTAGTTGGAGGCCCTATAAATAGATATAAAATTTGAAGCATCCTGTGTAGGAGAGAATGGCGTAGGTATGGCTCAAGTTCATTCATAGTTATTAACACTAACTATTCAATTACAAGATCTTGCAAAAGGAAAGGAAAATTGTGAGGAAGTTTGGTGCATTTCATGTAGAACAAGAGGTCATCATAAGAACGAGTGTCCAATGTTTCAACAGTATTTGGCTACATGAGATCTGAACCCTTTAGGAGTATGATGAGAGATATGTAAAATGACGAGTCATCATCCTACTGCTTTCCCATTGATGTAGAAGTATGAGAGCACTGTTAGAAACTTATTTTGTAATTTTTGTAAGTCTGTCAGACATGATGAAAAGGATTGGAGTGCATTTGATATTATGAGAGAGAGCGCTACAGATGCATATAGATCCCAAGGTGAAGAAGGAACACAAGGATGAGTTCCACAACATAACACCTCGAGAGGTTATAATAAAGGAGGAAGAGAAGGATTCATAGGTTGTGTAAGAGGAGGATTTGGTAGACGAAGAGGCCCAATTATATTTTATAAATATAACCAACTTGAGAATTTGGCATGAGATTGTCCGAATCCTTGCACAACATGTACTTATTGTAGATAATTGGACCATGTGAAGAAATATTGTCCATAGCTGATAGCAAATTGGAAGGAGAAAAGAAACCATAATATAAAAATGATAGCAATTGAAGAGTGTGAAGATCAACCTAACATAGTTGCAGTTACGCGTGGAGGAGCAAGGACATGAGTTGATGCGATAGATTAAGGAATTCACTAGTGGGTACAAAAAGTAGCAGAACCTCCTCTGTTGTTTGATCTTAGGAAAGAGAAAGAGAACTAAAAGAAAGAGAGGAAAGATCTGATAGGAGCAGAATGGATATCATCGATTTCAACCGCACCACCTTTGTATGAGAGGCCACCTATGTATGACATGCCTCCATCCCATGACCACACAAATACAGAAAGGCAAGTTGAGAAGGTAAGTACTTTGAAATCTTATTAAAGAGATTCTTAGAATTAATGAAAGATGAAACTCTGTTAAGCATGTTGCACGAGAGGATTGATCATTGTGCACAAGATAGGGAAGAATTTGTCACACAACGAGCAGTTAACCAGGTACATCGAAAGAAGAGGAAGAACATGGAGTTTATACTAAGCACACAGATAGGAGGTTATGAAATGGACAATATAAATTTGGACCTGGGATCTAATGTAAATTTTATTCTGAAGCAGACATGGGAGACAATGGGTAAGCCAAATCTGATATGGCCACCTATTTAGTTGAGACTAGAAAACCAGCATAAGATCGTTCTGCTTGAAAGATTGATAGGAGTGAATGTGAACATTGATGGAGTGTGCAATACAACAAACTTTGAATTAATTGAAATAGTGTAGGTAGTAAATCACACCTTGCATTATTAGAACTGGATTGGGCTTTCGATAACCACACTATCATTGAATTT
>JASDQU011176173.1:0-13389 GCA_032191745.1 Picea mariana
AATGTGTAGTAACCATATCTAAAGAAGATAACAATCAGAATGGAAAGAAGAATACTCAGATGAAGCTCACTTGAAAGAAGGCTAGGAAGCTAAGTAAGAAGAGGGCTAAGATTGAAAAATTATAGAAGGTTTTAGATGGAGCCTCGCAGAAGGAAAATTTGCAGAATGTGAACTTCGTCGAGATATTAGAACAATGACATAGGTCACTTCGCTATGGTGAAGAAATATAGACGTTGGGGATGATATATCAGTTCGATTGATTCTATGAATGACTGGAAAAACATTTATGGCTCGCCACCTGACTGTTGGACCATGCCATAATGGAAAAAAAAAGAGTTAACAAAGCCTCATACCCGTTGCAAGCAATTCATTGTTGAGTTTCCTATTTATCCCATTGCGCCATGAACAAAGAACAGTTTTTCCAAATCGATAATTTGAGCTCGCAACCTTGGTTAAGATTGTCTAGTGATCATTACGCCCTTACTTTCCATCTTATTGACATGTCTACATTACTTCATGAACCCGATATTATTAACCCCAAGTGCGTATGTCTGAGGAGCTTAGTGCACTTGAAGAATCTGTGAAGGAAGTACTTGTTGATCTCAGGACCGAGAAAGTCATGTAGGAAAGAAGGATGTCTACACATGTGCAAGCATCATCGATAGGAGGAGTCCAATCTTCTCCATCGACTGCTCGTAGAGTAGGAAATTCCAGAATCATGACAGAGATGAGAACGAAGCATAGAGATGACCTCGTGAATGCTAAGTTGATTCCAAGCATCTTACCTGCGTATATACCTCCTCTGAGCGGCGCAGTGAATAGAGGTAGCGTGACTAGAGATTTTGACTATGCCTTAGTCATTGCGTACCTCCCAAAAGGGATATGCACTGTTCGCACAGACCATGATAAGATAACAGCACTGAATTTTAGTGACTTCAACCTTGGAGACCGTAAAGCTTACAGTATGCTCTCCCCACATAAGTATTTGACCAGGATGAAAGGAAAAAATTCAAAGATTATCCCCTAGCCTTGGACCCATAACCTCAGGCAGTCTACCCTACTTAATGTTATGAATATCCTACACTTCAGAAAACATCAAGAAGTGAACACATGCGTTAATTTGTTGTTATCTTGTTACCATGGAGGATATTCATGGCTGAACCGATGTATCACAGTGGATCTGACCTTGATCCATCGGATCACCAGGCTAAGCATGTAAGGCCCTGACCCACATGATTTTTACCCTGGAAAGAACATAGACTGAGCCTTAGCACAAAAGATAAAAGAGACTTATGGCGATGTCGAGAAGGGAATGCACGACTACAAGGTAGCCTCTATTTAGAACGACACAATACGCCTTGCCTGTCAGCTGATCGTAGTAAATTTAGTTTGCAAGAACCGACCAAGCCAAGTCACTAGATTCATAGTAGACCTCGTAAGAAAGTGCATGGAGGGACTACAGATGAATTGGGTGCAGCACTTGGTAGACTAGTTGGAGGTTGACTGCAGAGAATCCCAGGACCAAGGATATGAGTTCCATTTTAGTTGGCTCCTGGTCCTGATTACTTTCATTGCATGGGAGATGTCGGAAGGTGCAACCTTCTCGGACATCGATCCATTTGAACCATTGGATATGAAGTTCAATACCCTATGGTACTCGAATTCTATGAATAAACAATGGCAGTCAAATGTTGTGTTTCATTCATATTATAATCAGTTGAAAGTAGATATCCAGTCTACACCGTGCATCACTCCGAACATCCTCTACAGGTTTCGAACCTTGATGAAGTTCAACACAGATATACACTTTCTCTAAATCACAGTGTGCACTGATGAGCACACACAATAGTTATAGTCCTATTATAGATTAATAGAAAGAGATCTGGAGGAGATCACAAAGGAATGGTCGATGAACCTCCTTGTTCCAGCTGACCCTGCAGATATATCTGATGTAGACAGTCCAAAAACTGGGCAGGATCTACCCAGACCTAGCATGCGAAAAAATATCAATGAAGTGAAAGACTTAAGCAGTGCCTTGGTGAAGATTACTTCCATCATGCTAGAGCAAGAGGGTGATGGTGAAGAATTAGAATAATTTGAATAGAAGCACAAAGATGAAGCGGAGATTTTGAAGAGGAGGTAGGGTTCACCTTAGCAACCTTCTTCCTGAAATATTTCCAAATCTCCCATGACTAAGATGTAGACCAAACTAACCCCATACAACTTCAACTTCATCGTCACAGCTCTGAATGATGTTGTGATGGAGAGAGTAGAGAAGAAAGAGACTAAAGAAGAGGATATGTACAATCAGATCAAGCTAGAGCTCCAAGGAGTGCAGTAGACACTTTTGTTGAAGCACACAGTCTCCATTGCGCCCCTTTCAGTTGAAACACCAGAAGTAGGAGATGAGCCATCTCAACTCCACCAAATCACGGATTGAGTCAGGGCTCGAATTCGAAAAGAACAATATGAAGAAGAGAAAGCCACTTAGGCTTTGACACAAGTACAGGGAGTACTTCTAGAACAACACAGTGTTGTAGAACAAGAAAATAGTGCTCTCCAAGCAAGGTGGAATGATGAGAAATCACAAATACAACAAGGAAAGGAAGAGTTGTTGGTAGAGCAACTGGAAGTAAAGGAAGCGATCAACTGAGTACTTTTCTCTATGACAATCATTGAGGTAAAGACCAAAGAAATAATCCCACAATAGGTGGCACATCTCGAAGAAGTGATCTAGAAGCTCCAACAGCGCATTGAAAATCTAGAGCTTCACGCAGTACCTAAGAACCTGTAGGATATCAAAGACCAAAGAGAAATAACTTCCTGCATTGCAGTTGATAGACTAAAAGATCTTGCCTTGGAGTGCAAGCAGCTGAGTAGCCACATCACCCAGACATATGAGAACCTCACTGAGAACCCAGAGTTATATAAATTGGAGTCATATCTCCAAGAGGTGACGTATGAAGCTGAAGAGCTACAGATGCAGCTAAAGGCCCTGCCACCCATAGAAAGAATGAAGAGATCTCACGAGTAGTGAATGACCCAACAACAAATCCATATGATCCAGAGAAAAGTGATGGAAGTGACTCAATGACTTCAACCAGTGCAAGATAAGGCATGTCAGCTATTCACAGAGGTTGAAAGCCAAGGAGTAGAGCTAGAACAGGTTGTGAGTGCAACAAAACAATGCCTAGAGGGACCCATAAATGATGAACTCATCCAAGATTTTTCCGAGCAAGAGGCCATAGCACAACAGGAGGTTGAAGTAGCTTAAGCCAAGCTTGAGGAATTCAAAGCAAAATTGATTAGGCCAGAGTGACTTGAGACGAGTCAAGGGTGATTTTTGGGGGCCTGTTGGGCCTTGACCAAGTTTTGGGAGATACTTGGTCATGTTTGACCATTTTTGGGACTTTGACATCCTGTTGAAGATGAAGCGCTAGACGAAGTGAAGATTGCAGAATCTCGACCCACTTTTGGGTCCTTTTTGGGTTTTTCGAATAATGTAATGGGAATTGGATGTTGGCCCATGGGATTTGCCCATGTTTAGGCCTATTTTGTATGTATAAACAAGTAATTTAGGTGATGTAATTAGAAGAGTACATCTATGTGATCGTAAATATTTCTATGTGCAAGTGATCTATGTGATTGAGTAGGCTCTGTGCATACTATTGAACTTGCAGTGTTAAGTACAAGTGTTTGTAAGAGATTGGGTGCTCATATACTCAAGGAAGGAGGATCTAGCGAGGTGCAAAGATCTCCTATCCTATGCGGAGTAAGGTTTTGATGGATTTGTGCTTGTAACCTATTTGACTGAAGACAATAAATAAGAATAGTTCATGGATGTAGCCCTAGGGTGGGTGTGAACCATGTAAATACTGTGTGTTATGCTTTGTGTTTCGACTTGATGTGTTTATTCCTTCTTCTGCTAAGTGCTTGGACATGTTTATATAGATCTGCCTATGCTTGGACCTAAGTGAATGATGTGATTCTCTGTGCTATCTGCAAAGTAGAGTAATGGTTGAATATTGATAATCTATCTGTGCTAAGTGCTCTGTAAACAATATAATCACAGATTTGTGTCCCAGATAAGGTTTGCAGACACTTAAGTCCTACAACCACCCCTGCCTCTACCTCGGGTGAGACTTCATCTGCTTCGCAGGTGTTGCTGAAAGGGCTGGTATTAGGGCTTTGTTGGTGCGCTTTTGAGCATTGAACCCTGGGTCTACCCCTGTGCCAACAAAGGTTATACCTTGCATGTGTTAAGTATCATTACCAGGCCAAATTATAGCCTTACTCCTTTATCATAGCCTCTCCTATCATAGGTTTTGTCATGTCCATGAAGTAAGTTGTCGTGTTCTCTGTGTATAAGCCGTTGGTCTCAGAGGTTTTCACCATAGAGAAGAGTCAGCTCTAGTCTCCCTGTGTTGGCCACAGAGAAAACCCTTAACTCCTGAAGTCTGAGAAGTGATAGAGAAGACCGTCATGGGTTGTCAGGTTTACTATTCGTTATTGTTGATTGGTATGTATTGTTGAGAGAATTAATTATAGGCTCACCCAATTGATTATATGAAAATCATGTCGGTTTTGGTATCTAGTCACTTCCTATGTCATTACAATGAATAAACCCTGCATGGTTAATTGGACAGATCAAATACACAGTCTCTCTCCTTCTGAATTGATAACCCAATATTTTTTTTAATTGAGTAAGTCATAGCGTTGCTTCATGTCGAATGCGTGGGTATGTCTGGTTTCCACAACATGTCAGGTCAGGTTGTTGATTATTACGATGGTCCAAGTAATAGGCTCAAAATTGAATTGGTTGATTGAACATTGGGGTTGATACACAGTCACTGTCTTTTGCATTAAAGATTATGGGGATGTTAAACTTGACATTAGTTACAATTGTTTAATGATGTGCACATGTAATGCATTCGTATGTGTGGGGTTCCTACACCATGAATGTGGTCACTGTAACTATGAGTTTTTTTTGGCCAAATGGTTATTGCAACCGGGATGACTATGACAATTCCATTCCCTGTATAAGTACGATTGTTCAATTGTGTCATTAAGGATGAGCCTGAGTTTTACACAGTGTGGTTTTGATTGCAATTTGATCAATTTGAGAAATACTATATTAGATTGATAGCTCAACATGATGGGTTAATATAATGACACTGTGACTGTGTGTTTAGAATTTTCAAATGGGAATGTTGTGTCATGGTGTTTGAGGTATGGTTTTTCACTGTGTATGCTATGGATATTATTTTTGGGGTTGTGGACTCAGGGATAGTCACAGAGTTTTAAACTTGGCTTTGGTGCAATTCGATTATTTGTATGTTGTTGCTGCCTCATTGTGTTGGATGGATATCCCAACATTTTAAATGTTTAGATTAAAATAAAAATTGGGCCTATACAGTCAAAAAAATGAAATTGTGTTTTGTCGAATATTTGTATATTTCCCAACATAGTGTGAGTTGAAATGGTGATTGCTTATCTAGGTGTTTAAATGAAAAGCTAGGATCTTTGCAAGATGAATATGGATCATTGTGTTGATTGTCCATTGGTTATGTTAAATGAATGTCATGCATTCTAAAATAGTGACAGGAACGAGTGTTGTAACAACATGACCACATTGTAGTTTAATTATTAAACAAATGTAAAGACAGATTTGAGCATGATTTTTAGGACTACATTTGATGAGCAAGTGAAAGTAATTAACTGAGTATTTATTTGGAAATTTCTTATGGATAAATGGGAGAAAGCAGAGCTCCCCTACAGATTGTTGTGGAATGCATATTGTTTTGATTGTTGACACTGTGTAAATATTTGGTTATGAACAATGAACTAGTTAATACACAGTTGTTGTTATTGGTCATTTGGTTGGTGTATTTCCTATTCAGAATGGTTATACGGATTACTTAATTAATTTTATGAATAGTACCCACTCTCATTCCCCACCATTATTTCTCTTTTTGCTAATTACAACCCCATCTCCTTTCCACATTCATTTTTCGCTCCCTGTTCTAAAATTGATTACAGTCAAGAAAATTTTTGTGTCGAAGCAGTTGGTAGTAGCAGTGTCTTGGTTGAATTACGTTGATGTTTTCTCTGGTTTACATTTGATTGTTGTTGTATTTGAGTAGTAATCGTATATTTTACCCCTCATCATATCATGTTTCACTCAATACAAACCCCTCACATATCCCAGGACCCTTTATTCACCCCCTACTCATTGATAAACAATTAAACAATTTGTATGGATTGGATTGCATGAGTTTGATATATCGCTGAGCCAAAATCTATTTCATATTTTTAAAGAGTTATCATGTATGGTTATTTAAAATATTATTTTGTAATAAATCATGCATACATGAATGATCTATTCAAATAAAAGGCTGTAAACCGAGGCCTACTACGTCTCTGTCAAAGAGAAGGCCACTACTGCCCCTTCCACATCTTCAGATAATTCTGGTAAATCCGTGTCCTCCCACTTGCATTGGAAGGATGATTGCTCTCATATGATCAACAATATGAGGATTAAATATTCCACAAATCCTAAAGCAGGTTTAGAAAGACTAAAAGATGATAGAATCAACAAGGGAAAGATTGCATCATAAACCAAGAAATATGGGTTTTAAGTTTTCTTTATTGTTGATGACAGTTGACTTCAGATTTTCATATGGCATGCTTTTTGGATATGCTGGTAATATATTTTGGAAATAATTGCAAACATTATTGAGATAAATTGCCAAATTTTAATACGATAATCGGAGTCACAAGGAGGTGTGTTTTTACTTAATTGACTAGTATGTTATGATTGTTAATAACAAATGGGATTCACAAGGGGTCCCACCTACTAGTTATTATTTAATTATAACCCTTATTATGATTATTACTTTTCCCCCTAACTAAAAGTTGGTTGAGTCTTTTAATTAAATTAACTAATGAGTTGATTCAACTACTTCAACCAACTCTAATTTGTTTAAAGGAAAAATGAAAGGGAGGAACAAAAGGAGGATAGAATGAGAAGCATACTAAGGTTTGCTTTTTGAGTTTATGTTGAGATAATTCAGTTTTCATTAATTCCTTAATTTATCCATGCCTAATTATTTTTATGATAACAAGGTCTTCTTGTAGATAGCAAGAATTGGGGCTGAATTACATCATTCATACACTTGTTTTTCAGAGGTGTTGATCTATATTTGATAGTTTGTGTAGAATTGTCTGTTTGTGAATTGGTTTTCATGACTGAAAAAGAATATTGTGCATAGTCGAGTGGGAAACAATCTGTGGCAAGCAGATCCAACTTTTAGAGTTTAGGTTTTGATTTTCTGTTGGAGGTTATTTGTATGTTCCATCAGGGATGTCTAAGTTTGACTTTGGTCCTAAATTTCTGCATAAAATTTTGTAAAATAATGACTCTTTAGTGAATTGGAATGAAATAAAGGATTGCTTTATGTCTCATCTGTCTTGATTATCATCTTGGTGACTTTACTTCTATCTTTACATTTATTTCAGCAACTGTTATGTTCAGAAAATTACATAAAAATTAAATTTCCAGCAAGCTTTTATTGATAAGAGACTAGCCTAAGCACTTGTAATTAATACTTGTGAGTTAGGATGTTATTTTTATTGGCTATAAACATAGGGTGATATTCCTATCTATTTTTATTTAGCCAAGCAAAATCTGAAAATGTTTGAGTAAGATCATTTCATATCTTTTCCTCAACATTTATTTGGTGAACATACTGGGGAGATGTTCTATATCTCTCTGGTTAATTTTTATACTTGATTTTTATCGATACATGTTTCTTTTCTGATATTGATTCTTTGACTGTTTTATTCTTAATGATTGTTCCTATTGCAAGGCAACCCAATATTGAGCCCGGTCTTCAAGATCAAACTAGCATTGCCTTGAATCTGTTTCATACTATCTTAGACACTGCCAATACCTGTGATGAGCTTAACCATTCTTGGGCAACAGTTGAATGAGATATTAGTTCTCAAGAACGAATAGAAACTAGACGTATATATCTTAGAAATCAGTAGTAACCTTCTGTTTCTTTAGTTTTGGCCTTTCTTTGATTTTCTTAGATTCTTGTGCTTCTAGAAGAAGAAGAGGCTTGTCACCTAAAATCAATCCTATTGCTGAAATAGGAAGAATAAACGTTGTGTTATCTGCCCAACAAAGTGCTCTAAGGAGAAATTTATCTGATTCATACAATTCATCTTTCTTTCCCTCATCTATCATCCACAAGATGGCATCTAGTGGTGGTTCCGGTGGCACTAGAAGTGCTCCATATTCTTAGTCTTTATCGTCATTAGTGATTGGTATATTATATAGCCACCATATCCCTGTTCAATCTACCAAAAATCCCACCAAAGTCATTAAAAAGTATGGGCTTTTTCAGTTCGAAGAAGATGCCACAAACACACTGTGTCATGTGTCCTCTCCTCTTAACCTAGCACCTGCTACTCGACCACTTCCTAAATTTAAAGAGCATCTTCCTAGGTTTTCAGGAAATAACACTGTCACTACAAACAAACACCTGGTGGCATTTTATAATGCTTTTCATAACATAGGGGATAATGACAATGATACTTGCATGCACTTATTTGTAAATTCCTTGGAGGGAAATGCTGGGACCAAATTCTTTGACCTTCCTCCTAAGATCTTGTCTACTTGGGAGGAGTTAATCTATTGGTTCCTATTTGCTTATGGGCAATCTAAAAGTCCAACCGAGAAGTTAAGGAAGTACAATAACATTACCTATAAGGATGGTGAGACCGCCAATCCCTTCAACTTGTGTTTCACCAAGTTATACCATCAAATCCCTGAACCCATTCACCCTCAGAACCAAGATGCTTTCATGCATTGCCTTCCCCCTACCATAATAGGCTTCAAGAGAAATCTATTGATAATCTCGATTCCTCTCTGCATGCTTGTTCAGAGCATGAATAACAACTTGAAAGAACTGGCCTTCCCTAGGGAAAATCAGTTAGACAGACAACCATGTCTACCCTTTTATAGCTAGTGCAAGATATGAATAATTGCATGATAACATTTGAGTGGAAAGGAACTGTCTCCCCTCTCACCCCTGGAGCTTCATCCTCTTCTGCACCCCCCTTGAGGAGTCCGATTAAAAATAATTTTTAGCCTAAAGCTATCTTGCGTCGGAGTTGGTGTAAGTTTTGCAAGGAACACCACAAAGAAACCACATGTGAGGTAAAGAAGAGTGTCAGAGATAAGATCTTTGGTAAAATACTAGAAGCTACCATCAATGTCCTAGATTTTGCAGAGCCAGAAGATGTCATGGTCATCAATACTAGGAACAAAGCCTATGCTCCCAAGGGAAAATTTGATCCTCCCCTCAGTTTTTCTAGCCCGAGCTCATCCTCAACCGCTACTACTCTCCAGGTTCCTAAGTTTCTTGAGAGTCAAGGAATCACTCCCCCCTCTCCCCTCTTCTAAATACAATATATTGAATCAGTTGGCCAACATCAAAGCATTTGAAACCCTTATAGACATGGTTTTTATCCCTGAACAACAGATGCATTTGAAACAATTCATGGAGGGAAAATCTTGCGATGTAGATAATCTTTTTGAAGAGGTAAACGAAGAGGATTATTCTGTAAATAAAGTAGGTTTACATAACTTTAGATACCTTGTAAAAAATCCCCCTTTTTTATATTTATGTAAATATTATGGATAAGATTTTCCATTGTTGCCTCATTGATGGTGGTTCAGGCCCAAGTGTGATGTTGAAGATTATTATGGAAGAGCTAGGTTTGTCTTGTACAAATGAAAACGCCAGAAGCATGCTCTCCTATAATAGTCTACAACAAACAACCATAGGTGAGGTTAAAGATGTGACCTTAGTTTTGTGTGCTCATATTGAAATAAGGACAACCCTCAACATTCAGGTAATTGATATGTCAATAAGAAATTACTCAATCATCTTAGGGAGAGACTATCAAGCCTCAATGAGTGGATACCTCTCACTCGACGAAACACATTTATCTATTCCTCGGAACGAAAAAAACATTATATTCCTTAGAGAAGGAAGGATATCACCTTACATAGAGAGTGTCCCACAAACTAACATAAAATATATCAAAGAGGACCTAGGAGTGTATTCTATTAGCAACATAAGTCACCCCTGAATTGCGACAGAGGTAAGCCTGATACCCATCAATTTGTATGTCACGAAAAATAAATATAAAGGAGGTCTAATGGACACAGACTCAGGATGGTATCATTTTAACTCATAAAACTAGATCGAAAAGCACAAGAAGGTGAGGTCTTGGTATAACCTCAGTCAATAATTTTGGTATAGTGGTGAGTAGGGGGAATAACTTAAGGAGAGTGAAGAGGTCTACTATGTACCTTTCATCTTCCAACAGCCTAAGGAGGAAAAATTCAAAAAACAATATCTTCTTGGATTCGAAATTTCAGGAAAATGAAAATGCTATAATAGCATTTCAATAAAAATCCATTACAACACCTGTTACACATAAAAAATACTCACTTTGATAGTGTCACAAGTGTCATCATTACAAAGGTCGTAAGTGTCACATTTCTCTCTTAAGTGTTGCAAGTGTCAAAGAAGCATACTACCATGGTGCCCATGTCATGCCTGTAAACGACATCAAGAGGACACTTGGCACATGTCAAACACTTGATTTGGAAGAGGAGGAAAGGTTAACTGGGCTGATGAACCTTTTTCCATTTGAAAACACTCAAAAAACTAAGTTTTGTAGGAGAGCGCTCCCCCTTACAATGTCTAGGAGTGTTATAAAGCTCCTCTGGCCCTTTTGAGGGAGCGCTAGTGTCTTTAGGAGTGCTAGTACCCCCCTTAAGCCTACTGGGGAGTGCTACAACTCTCTAATGGCCCTTTTAAGGGAGCGCTACCTATTTTAGGTAGCAATTGAGTTGTTGAGATGAATGGGAGAAGGATCTTTTCATTCTTAGAAGGTAGTTGAGATCGAATCCCTAGTCCAGCCATGATCTTAGGGCAGATCTTCAACTGAAGGAGGAAAATCCTCACCTTCCCCAAGGATATCTCAAGTTATTAAGCCTCTCTAAGGCTATATAAGCAAGCTTTCTCATGGTGAAAGAGGACTAAAAAATGAGAATCACACCAAACTTATGATCTTATAAGTGGTGCTGGAGCAGAGATATTTTGGAGGCAAGAGACCTATGATCTCATAGGGAGAAATTAGTGAAGCTATCATCATTCGGATCGTGGATATTTTGAGCAAGGGATAGACAAGGAGGACTTGGTGAAACTGCTGCAATTCATCTATGGTTGTAAGCGATGTTTTGTCTTCATTAATATAATTTGCTTGGCTTGTTTCTTTCTAATTCGTGTTCAATCTCACATGAATTTGTCTCTTTAGTAGATAGATCTATTTCAGACTAATCTTGATAGAGTAGGAAGTGGTCGTACTTTGTTTGTCTACATGGCTTATCGAAGAGAGAAAGATTGGATCTCAACTCGGGGCGTGCAGGGACCTAGATCTCTCCTCCTCACACACTAGTCCACCTAGATCTAAAAGGAAGTCAGTGACCATGATAATCACTTTCTGTATTAGAGTTAAGAGTCTAGCTCTTTGAGGAGATCTACCTATCCGCAGGGAGATTTTCCTTCAACAGAAACTGGCGACTCCACTGGGGAAATTCAAATCAAACTTTTAGTTTTGATCTTCCTCATAGACCTTGTCTTTCCCTTTGGTTGTTTTCTAACCTTTTTCACCCCTTCATATCTGATTGCACTTGCTGATTGACTCTTTACCCCATCACACTTAGCTTGCCTATCAAAATTTGACTAAATTTTGGATTTTTGGATCTTTTTCTGAGTTTTTTTAGCCTGGCGCCCCCCTTCCCATGTTAGCATAGCACCGAAACTCCCTAAAAGTGTTAGACAGATATTTATAACGCTCTGGTGGCCCTTATACCAGAGCACCAACCATTTTTTGCCCAAAATCTCTTAAAAAATTGCAATTTTTGAAGGTCCAGACCCTGTTTTTTTCACTTGTTGAGATTTTTGTGATTCAATGATTCTTCCTTTGACCTTTGACATGATTCCTCCTGAGAAGTAAACACCTTTTTGTTCATATTTTATGCCCTTTTTCCTTATTTTTGAGTTTTTGCTGTTGAGAGCTTGAAATCAATCCCCTGCTTTCTTCTCTCCTATCTGACTGAGCGAGAACTCTAGTGAAGGACATCTAAAGTCTGTGACTCTTCTCATTTGATTCTTTGAGGTCATCTGATCCAATTTATTTCTCCTTCCTTTTGCGTTTTTTATTTTCTTTCTCTTGTTTGATTGCAAAAGGGTATGTTGTTTGTGTGAAATCTGCGTTTTCTTGTCTGAATCTCCTTGATCTGAAAGGGTAGTTGGCAGGACAAGTTTTTCAGTGAATTGATTATCATTCGCATGAAAATGACAAAAGTACATATTAATGATTAGTTTGCATATTAGTTTTCATTTCTGAAATGTTGTAGCATCATATTGGATTTGATTGAGAATAAAATTGATTGAGGGCATTCCTTATCAAGTGTTTGATAGTGAAAATGACTCTTCCTCTTTCCCTTAAATAGGTATTCATTGAAAAGAAACGATTGCTTATCATATTTCATGCATATTTTCGGGAATTGAGTCATCATTCCATCAGTTTCACTTTCGTACACCCTCTGAGTAAACAAAAACCATTAAAATCAACACTTAACTAAAATTTATCAGAATTTTTACATCTTTGTTAGCAAACCTACATTAGTTTAAGGTGTAGGACTTTGGAATAGGTTGAAAGGATAACTTTCCAAAGCTATTGAACAAAATTAGTATCTTGCGGTAGGGAGAGTCAAATCCAATTGTTTTATTGGCTTGTTGGGATCCCCCTCTCACACAGGGGTTATGCACGAGGTCACATTCAGGTGAGTTACGAAGATTATCCATCCATGGCCCAACTGTTTGTAGTGGTTGGATCGTATATTGGGGGTCACTGGAAGGTATACCCATGATTATGTATGGGAGCCTTTCAAGTTGATTTCAGACTTGTTATCCTACCCATACATTCCGATTGGACTGTCGACTGTACCCGCCCAGGGGCTGACTACGAGTTGGTGACCTTAGTAGCCACAATCTTTAGGGTCTCACACAAGGTGAAAGTGAAGGGAAGTCTCACTGTACCTGGAACAGACGTTGGTCAAACTCACTCGGGCTCCTTGGAGGGTAAATCCACAATTATTGCGTGGAAGATTGCACCAAGGCGTAAGTCTGTTAAGCAGGTCGCCAACGTAACTGATCCACCCGCTCTATCTCCGCCCCTTCCTATTTTGATCTCGTGATGTTGGATTTCATCACCAACTAGTGGTTTCATCATAGGAAG
>JASDQU011176174.1:0-17935 GCA_032191745.1 Picea mariana
ATCTGAGATTCCTCTGCCACGGTTTCCACTAAGAATTCTTTCACCTGTAAATGTTTCAGTATGTTAGTGGTTTGAAATCTTAAATCTGCTTATGCTTGTTGCAAACTAAAAATTTGAAGATTACTCATTAAAACAAAAGTTAATGATGAGGAAAAAAATTTTAATTTTACAGCAGCTTCGCAGAATGAAAATGCTTCTGATTAGTGGCTCCTCTTTAAAAATCCATTTGCCTGTGAAAAGCCTCATTAATGGTGCTTAATGTATTTAGCCAAGTGTAACGCTCCAAGAGTTTATAGAAAGCAATTTAAAAAGGGAAAAAAATGGAAAGGTAACCATTTCAAATTGAATGCTTTAAAATTCTGATAGTGTATTTGGATCAGTGAGAATCTCAGATCAGGTGCCCATAGACAAATAAAAATTCTTTACTTCAGAAGGAAATCAAAGAGAAACGAATTTCAACAAGCAAAGCAAGAAAAGGGCTCACCTTCAGAATCTTCGCTGATAAAAGAAAGTACATTTTGGTGCTCTGATGGAGCTGAGAGTTTCTTGGCAAGCTTACTGGCCTTGCAAATCCGAGCAACAAATTCATGGCTGTTTGGAAGGACCAAGTCGTCTCGTGTTGGTACCACTGTGACCGGAGGAGACGGCAGCTCCAAATTCTCTTTGACGCTGGTTGTTCTTAAAACCCTCTTGGAATATACGCAACCCATCCCTCCAAATTCACACATCCAATTCCGCTCTAACCTAAAAAACAATCAGAATGCAGGAACTCGTTCAGAGATAAAAAATAAAAATTTCTTCTGCGGGGCTAAGTTTTAACATATGATACTGGTAGATATAAAAAGTAAAGGAAATATATTAACCTGCAAATGCTTTTCTGGCTTTAGATATCAGTTAACCAATTGTCAACTGTTACTGTTTGCAGCTTATGTGCAGTTCCCGTATGTATTTCAATGGTAAGTTTTGAGCATAAAGCTTACTAACCTGGACTTTAAATTCAGTTTTTTTTATTTTAATGGTATAGTTTCAGTGAAGTTCTTGATTTATCTTATAATCAAAGTTCAGTTCTTTTACTGTTTCAGTTAGTATTTTTGTAGTTTCAGTGAAGTTTTTTATAGTTTCAATGAAGTTTGTGATGAAAATAGAATTATATATCTTTATATGAAAATATATGAACATGCAAAGGCTTTTTTGGCCTTGGATATCAGTTGACCAATTGTCAAGTGTTACTGTTTGTAGCTTATGTGCAGTTCCCATATATATTTCAATGGTAAGTTTTGAGCATACAGCTTACTACCTAGACAATTCAATTCTTTTCTTAAATTCAGTTCTTTTTTTTTATGGTATAGTTTCAGTGAAGTTCATGATTTATCTTATAATCCAAGTTCAGTCCTTTTATAGTTTCTGTGAAGTTTGTGATGAAGATAGAATTCCATATCTTTGTATGAAAATATATGAACCTTCAAATGTTTTTTTGGCTTTAGATATTAGTTGAGTCAACTGTTACTATTTGTAGCTTATGTGCACTTCCTGTATATATTTCAATAGTAAGTTTGGAGCATAAAGCTTACTAACCTAGAACTTAAATTCAGTTATTTTCTTAAATTCAATTCTTTTCTTTTTTATGGTATAGTTTCAGTGAAGTTAGTGATTTATGTTATAATCAAAGTTCAGTCCTTTTATAGTTTCAGTTAGTCTTTTTATAGTTTCAGTGAAGTTTGTGATGAAGATAGAATTCTTTATCTTTGTATGAAAATATATGAACCTGCAAATGTTTTTTTGGCTTTAGATATCAGTTGACCAATTGTCAAGTGTTACTGTTTGTAGCTTATCTGCAGTTCCCATATATATTTCAGTGGCAAGTTTTGAGCATAAAGCTTACTAACCTAGACCTTAAATTCAGTTCTTTTCTTAAATTTAGTTTTTTTTTTTTTTAATATGGTATAGTTTCAGTGATTTTTTTTTTATGGTATTGTTTTTTTATGGTATTGTTTCAGTGAATTTTGTGATTTATCTTATAAGTTCAGTCATTTTATAGTTTCAGTTAGTCTTTTTATAGTTTCAGTGAAGTTTGTGATGAAGATAGAAATTTAGTTCTTTTTTTTTGATGGTATAGTTTCAGTGAAGTTCGTGATTTATCTTATAATCAAAGTTTAGTCATTTTATAGTTCCAGTTAGTCTTTTTATAGTTTCAGTGAAGTTTGTGATGAAGATAGAATTCTATAGCTTATGTGCATTTCCCGTATGTATTTCGATGGTAAGTTTTGAGCATAAAGATTACTAACCTAAACTTTAAATTCAATTCTTTTCATTTTGATGGTATAGTTTCAGTGAAGTTCGTGATTTATCTTATAATCAAAGTTCAGTCCTTTTACAGTTTCAGTTAGTCTTTTTATAGTTTCAGTAAAGTTTTTTATAGTTTCAGTGAAGTTTGTGATGAAGATAGAATTATATATCTTTGTATGAAAATATATGAACCTGCAAATGTTTTTTTGGCGTTAGATATCAGTTGACCAATTGTCAATTGTTAGACAATTCAGTTATTTTCTTAAATTCAGTTCTTTTTTTCTTGATGGTATAGTTTCAGTGAAGTTCATGATTTATCTTATAATCAAAGTTCAGTCCTTTTATAGTTTCAGTTAGTCTTTTTATAGTTTCAGTGAAGTTTGTGATGAAGATAGAATTCTATATCTTTGTATGAAAATATATGAACCTACAAATGTTTTTTTGGCTTTAGATATTAGTTCAGTCAACTGTTACTATTTGTAGCTTATGTGCAATTCCTGTATATATTTCAATAGTAAGTTTGGAGCATAAAGCTTACTAACCTAGACCTTAAATTTAGTTCTTTTCTTAAATTCAGTTCTTTTCTTTTTGATGGTATAGTTTCAATGAAGTTAGTGATTTATCTTATAATCAAAGTTCGGTCCTTTTATAGTTTCAGTTAGTCTTTTTATAGTTTCACTGAAGTTTGTGATGAAGATAGAATTCTATATCTTTGTATGAAAATATATGAACCTGCAAATGTTTTTTTGGCTTTAGATTGTAACTTATGTGCAGTTCTCGTATATATTTCAATGGTAAGTTTTGAGCATAAAGCTTACTAACCTAGACCTTAAATTCACTTCTTTTCTTTTTGATGGTATAGTTTCAATGAAGTTTGTGATTTATCTTATAATCAAAGTTCAATCCTTTTATAATTTCAGTTAGTCCTTTTATAGTTTTAGTTAGTCTTTTTATAGTTTCAGTGAAGTTTGTGATAAAGATAGAATTCATTATCTTTGTATGAAAATATATGAACCTGCAAATGCTTTTTTGGCTTTAGATATCAGTTGACCAATTGTCAAGTGTTACTGTTTGTAGCTTATGTGCAATTCCCGTATATATTTCAATGGTAAGTTTTGAGCATAAAGCTTACTAACCTAGACCTTAAATTCAGTTCTTTTCTTAAATTTAGTTTTTTTTTTTTTAATAGTTTCAGTGATTTTTTTTTATGGTATAGTTTCAGTGAATTTTGTGATTCATCTTATAAGTTCGGTCATTTTATAGTTTCAATTAGTCTTTTTATAGTTCCATTGAAGTTTGTGATGAAGATAGAAATTCAGTTCTTTTCTTTTTGATGGTATAGTTTCAGTGAAGTTTGTGATGAAGATAGAAATTCAGTTATTTTCTTTTTGATGGAATAGTTTCAGTGAAGTTTGTGATTTATCTTATAATCAAAGTTTAGTCCTTTTATAGTTTCAGTTAGTCTTTTTATAGTTTCAGTGAAGTTTGTGATGAAGATAGAATTATATATCTTTGTATGAAAATATATGAACCTGCAAATGCTTTTTTGGCTTTAGATATCAGTTGATCAATTGTCAAGTGTTATTGTTTGTAGCTTATGTGCAGTTCTCGCATATATTTCAATGGTAAGTTTTGAGCATAAAGCTTACTAACCTAGACCTTAAATTCACTTATTTTCTTTTTGATGGTATAGTTTCAATGAAGTTTGTGATTTATCTTATAATCAAATTTCAGTGCTTTTATAGTTTCAGTTAGTCCTTTTATAGTTTTAGTTAGTCTTTTATAGTATCAGTGAAGTTTTTGATGAACATAGAATTATTTATCTTTGTATGAAAATATATGAACCTGCAAATGTTTTTTTTTTTTTTTAGATATCAGTTGACCAATTGTCAATTGTTACTATTAGTAGTTTATGTGCAGTTCCCGTATATATTTCAATGGTAAGTTTTGAGCATAAAGCTTACTAACCTAGACCTTAAATTCAGTTCTTTTCTTAAATTTAGTTTTTTTTTTTATGGTATAGTTTCAATGAATTTCGTGATTTATCTTATAAATTCAGTCGTTGTATAGTTCCAGTGAAGTTTGTGATGAAGATAGAATTATAGATCTTTGCATGAAGTTATTTCTTACCAGTTAAGTTGTTGGTGTCATACAACAAGTTAGTTTTAGTGATTTTTTTGAATTTGATTGCCATAATTTTGGTTTTCTCCATGTTAAGAGTCATAAGTGTTCTATAATATAAATCTTTGAAAATTTGTAATCATTTATAGAGATGATGTTAAAAACACCTCACCATAAAAACAATATCATTAACATAAAAAGGAAAAGCAATGACTATATCAATGAAAATCCACTCAAGATAACCTCTACTTTGTATATCTATTTTAGTAACAGTTGAACTTTATGTGATAATCATGTGAGACATGCAATAATAAACGTTAGTAGTTGTTATCATAGTAGAGATGATGATAGGAACACCTCACCATAAAAAAATATTATTAACATAAAAACTAAGAATAATAACTAGATGAAAATCAAGTCAAGATAACCTCTACTTTTTACATCTATTTTAATAACTTTTAACTTTATGTGATAATCACCTAAGAACATGCAATAATAAATATTAGTCACCATAAAAACAATATCATTAACATAAAAACGAAGAATAATAACTATATCAATGAAAATCTAGTCAAGCTAACCTCTACTTTATACATCTATTTTAGCAACAGTTAACTTTATATGATAATAACATGACACATTAATAAATATTAGTAGTTGTTATAATAGTTTGAATCAAACAAAATTAAATGTGGAAAATGTCTAAAGATTTTTCCCCACTTATGAAAATGTTGTTCTTGTTAATTATGGTGGAGAAAGGCATCTTTTCTCCATAAAAAATAAAACTTAAATTTTAAATTTTAAAATTAAAATATTAGTATCGGTAATTCACACTAGTGTTTTAGGCATTGTCTAGCTATTATATGAAATGGCTTTTTTCGTCGGAATCCGGGAAAAAATCATCATTTCTTAGAAATTTTAGCCTACAACCTTGCTTTATGGTGTAAGGCATGATCGTGCTAGATGCTCAATAAGGAATATCAGCTTTTAAAAGAAAGAAAAAGTAATGTATAAAATGTCTCAAGGAAGGTTCAATCCTTATGGAAATTTGTATGTATACACATTCTATTAATAGTTATTAATAGTTTTATATATGTATATAAATATATATTAAGAAGTGACAAATAATTAACATGATATAGTTTTTATTTATAAATTTTAATAAGGTTGATGGAATCTAACAAAGTTAATTGATTGTTGGAGATATTGAAGTAACGGTTCTAGAAATGGTGTGAGGTTTGGGATTTGGCATCTTATCTTCCTATTGAATTCTACTTTTTTTTTTTAATTATGTGGTTTACGTCACTTGATAGGGTGTGGCTCACAACACTAGGTTATTAGGAGGTCTTTAATAACGGTCGATAATACCATAATTGTTGTAGAAATCACCAAGAGTGTGGATGACAATGGTACTATCCAAGGTGCCATTAAAATTTTTACCCAAGGTTTATCATGAGGTAACTTAAGTCATTATCCTGAAATTATTATTGATCAGTATGTTTCTTCATTTATTGCATATTGAGAAGAAACTCTTCTATGGTACTTTGTAGTGCATCTCCTACTATAATCTATGATCCATAGCTAGGTGAGGGAAGCTTAGGACCTTTGTCATCAATAATGCCTATATTTACCCAAAGCCATACCAAAGGCTTTTTCCTTTTCCAATTTGCTAAGAAGGCCCGTGTCATAGAGATTATCCAATGTGGGCCTTGAATTTGCAATAATTCTCTAGTTGTATTCTCTTATTGGTTAAAAGTCTTCTCAATTGATCAAGCTACTCAACTAGCTTGCATTGTTTCGGTTGAATTTCTTGGCCTCATGATGACAGTATGGCCCTTTATAGATTTCTTTGCGACCTCAATAGGGGAGTCATAAACCAAATAGGATTTTTAAACCTAATCTCTAGCATAGGGGACTCTACATCAAAATCAATCTATCAAAATAACTTAATGTCTACATCAATGTGGGTGATAAAGTGCACTACCGAGAAGTGTAGTATATTAACCTCCCCAACACCTATTTTTGGTGTCAAAGCTCATTTGGGACATTTCCTTGATGAACCAAACTAACCCAACACAAGACCTACCCACAAAGACCCATAATGCCCTACTAGTTCTCAGACCAATGTTTTAGAGGGAGGATGGACTGAGGTAGTTCGAAGAAACAAACATAATGGGTCTCCAAAGGCATAGGTATAGAAGGTATCCATGCCAATCGATTTGTCTAGGCCTTCAGTTGCACCAATATGGAAATCAATGGTTTTGCTAAGTTCTATATCTTCTCATCAAGGATGGAATTGCAAAGCTCATCCCCCCCTCCCCCACCCCCACCACGAGTGTTGCANAAAAAAGAAGTCACGAGTTTCAATTCTTTTGACACTCTCCTTGGTCTCAACAAAAATGAGGAGGAGATGCATGATATTGGAAATTCTTAATGAAAGGTGTATCATGGAATGTCCAGGGTTTGAGTGGCTAGTAAAAGACACATTGTATTCCATGCAGTTTCTTCCATTGGCAGAGTTGATTTCGTATGCTTGCAAGAAGTTAATATTCTTGTTTTTACTTGAGAACATGATGCAAGAGAATCCTTGGCATTGTGGTTATCCTACACATTTTCTCACACTTGATTATTTTTGTATCTATATTGTGATAAAAAAATTGTCCTTAGTGATTTTTTTCAGCCATTGGAATATGAAGCATTGTATTTGGAATTTGAATAATTAGGGTAGTTGTAAAGCCAAAAGCCAAGAAGCACAAGCATAAATATGAAGTTTTTGATTGAAAAAAGAGCATTTGACTCTCCTTTCATTTAGTTTATGTGGCATGGATGGTTTTTTGATCCAAAGCCCTATGAATAGGCTCTATGAATTTAATGGAGGCCCAAGAGCATTGGCCATTAATTCAATAAAATTACAGAGACTATGGTTGGTGTGGTAGTTCTACTCCCCTTCAATTTAATTGCAAAACTACATGGTTATTTCTATTGATTGGTTTATTGTGGTTTATTTATGCTTTTTTTTAATTGAAATCAAAGCTATGGTGGTTGTCTATTTAATACTGGAATTAAATTTTTTACATCAATTGTGGAGAAATTACACCATGTGTGTGTGATATTGCAAGGGATTGCAGCCTCTCTATATTAGAATATCCCTCTTTGTTATTTAGTTGGGTTGTGGTTGGGCTCATGAATGATTATGTAAAAACATAGTGAAGGGAAATGACGACTTTATATTCTCATCTCCCCTTAGTTTGTTAGGGCGATGATTGATTGGGGGTTAGACCATTCACAAATATTTAGTTGGGTCATGCTTCATATGGATGGCCACAGTCTTGGTTTGGCCAATATTTATGCTTCAAAATACATTGCGGAGAGGGTTGTGGGCTAGCATATGAGATTCCACATGCCCCCTAACCAATCTATGGATATTTTAATATGGTTAAGAACTAGGAAGATAAGGAATGTGCCTTGTCAACCTGAATCTCATATGGTGAGAAGGAGGTAGGCTTTGTTTTTTATCCCAACAAGGTTGTATGACCAGAGCTGGTATAAATACCATGAATCCACAGAGTTGCGGTTCACCTAGAATAATTTACATAAGGGATATCATGCATTCTCCAAAGGTTGTATAGAGAAATTGTCTCATAACATAATTATTTCTACTTTTATGTTCTAGGGGATAGGCTAGTCCAAGTCTATGGATTGACCACATTCTTAGACCATCTGTTGATTTGATTTAAATAATCTCTTGTGGGGAATGAAAAAGATGTGAATTCCTAGAAACATATATGCCTTGAATGTTTCACACGTATAGTGCCCAAATTCTTTAGCTTGTATCAATAAAGTTTAAAATCTTCTTCCTTGGGCTTGAAGGGAAGATAGTTCAATGATCTTGTGGGAATATGTCATTCCCCTCACATCGGCATTTCTACAAGGGTATGGTTGTTAGATTGCAAGGATTTGGCACAATAAAAATAGGGTTGTTAAAGAAAAGTGAAGAAATCTCTCAATCCATTTTGGTCTAGTCTAGTTGACTTAGAGAAGAAGGTGCATGCTACAAAACTATGCCATTTAGTACTAATGGATGAATCTTATTGAGCTTGGGGAGAATCAATTAGAAATCAACTCGACTAGCCTAGGACCGTAGATAGGCCCGCGATTTTTGTTTAAGGCCCTATACATCAAATAAATCATAGAACAATTGATGAACCTCAACGTTCAAAGGGTCATACAAATTACCAGGAAATAATTGGGTGAGAGCTTGCCTCCCACTATTTAATGGTATTCCAATCATAAAAATACATGGAGGGAAAGAAATATGGCCATGAAGAAATGTTTGGATATAATTCCTATCAAGGTGTCTGAGGAGAAACAGAGGAATTGCAAGAATACCATTACCTTGGGTGAATTAATGGATTCTGTTAAAGAAATGTTGGATGAGAAATCCCATGGACTCAATGGTTCCCATGTGAATTATAAAAGGTCATGTGGTATTTTTTTGGGATATACCTTATATAGGTTTATAAAGAATCTCTAAGAATGTATTCTCTTGGCGCTAACATATTGAAGCAAGGGTTAATAAAATATATTCCCAAGTGAGGAGACCCATAACTCATCACTAATTGGAGACCAATTACCTTACTTACTTATAATATTTTGGTCAAGGTTCTTGTGTTGCAATTGAAACATATTTTTCAGAAGGTTGTGAGCCCTTAATAGATGGGATTGATTTGAGGATGCCACATTCTAGACAATGATTCACCCCAATTCCAATGTTAGAGTTGGGAGAATCATTTTAGAAAAAATGGAAATTGACAAATATTTTTTTGGATAAAAACATGGAAAATTACCCCATGGACGAAATTTAGCCCCTAAAATTTTCCCTGCCAGTGACTTGTTTAGACTATACATAATTTGGATGGTCAAATTCTTAGTTTGACCAACATTTGTGCTTTTATTAATGATAAACTAGAAAGGGAGGCTCTTAAGAGCTGGATGGTTGATGATATGTTAAGCCCCCCTAGATAATATGTGATGACTATAATATATTAGAAAGCCATGAACACAAGGATGGCATGCTACTTATATAGATTCCCTAGGAAGATAAATATGATTGGTATGCCTTGAAATCCAAAATAGGTTTAGATGACCCTAATAACTTCCCAATGCCACATTTCGGCTAAGTTGTACTTCATAATTTGGATGGTCAAATTCTTATTTTGACCAACATTTGTTCTTTTATTAATGATAAACTAGAAAGGGAGGCTCTTAAGAGGTGGATGGTTGATGATCTGTTAATCCCCCCTAGCTAATATGTGATGACTTTAATATATTAGAAAGCCATGGACACAAGGATGGCATGCTACTTATATAGATTCCCTAGGAAGAGAAATATGATTGGTATACCTTGAAAGCCAAAATAGGTTTAGATGACCCTAATAACTTCCCAATGCCACATTTCGGCTAAGTTGTACTTTAGATGGAACAATTTCCACAAAAACGTTTAATGCATTATGAAGAAGTTTGATAAAGCCATGTTATTTGAGAAAATTTCTATCTATTTTCATTGTAATGGTTGTCAAACTATCCAGATCTATGAGTATGACACTTTATAGGACCATCAAACTATTTAGGAAAAATGACTATGCACATCTAGAGCCTATTACCAAGCGAAGAGGAGATAAGAGTGGATTGACTGCACGAAAGATTCCATCTTTAGAATCATGGCCTTCCTTTAGGGTTATGGCCATTAAATTGCTTTTAGGCATCCAAAATATTGTAAAGTTGTAAAGGAGGCACTCATTCTTTATACAATAGTATTGTACCCATAGTCAATGATGTGTTGTCAAAATTGTATTTTTTCCCACAACTTGAAAATAAATAGAATACGAGTGTCTAGAACAAGTAGAAGTTTCCCCCAAATTCGCACGAAATGTGAAGTTGGGAGCGACAATAATATATATTAAAAAAATAAAAAATAAAAAAAAATAGATTACAATGTATCCAGAAAACGATAAAATAGAAGGTCAATCCAAGACAACTTTGTTCCTACTTAACAACTACAACATCAAAATTACTAATTTAATTTGTACTAATAATTATATGAATATATTTAACACAATAATGAAAGTTTAACATCCATAAATATTTTATTAGAAAATGAGAAACAAAATTGAAAATACATATATAAAGTTTTAACATCTTTTAAAAATTAAATTTTACATACATAAACTTCAAACATATTTGTAAATTTGAAGCATTATTCTTGTTCTGATTGGAAAAAGCTAAATAGTGATACTCTTGTAATTTGGAAATATAATAAAAATCAATGATATGGTTGGTTGATAACAACAAGAAACTAGGGCAAATGCTTGCCATGGATAGGGTATTGATTTATTCTACTTTCATGTTTAGTGGCTTGAGAAAAACACACATGCATTAAAAAAATTTCATATCCACAACTATAAAGTGAGTAGTATTAAATTTTTTTACTTAATAATATTTAGTGTAGTTTAGTCTTTGCTTTATAGTGATATTTTAAATAAATATAATGAAAATATTTGTAATAATGGAATAAAATTATTTACATTTTAATTTAATAGAATTTTAATTTAATGCTCTCTATTTCGAAAACTAGCTCCCAAACTCTCACTTTCTTGATGTTGAAGCTCCCAAAAAGCTCCCAAGTTCCCAAAACAGTTCTCATCCAATTGGGGATGTTCCCTACTAGTTCCCAAGATCCCTAAACATTGAGAACGAGTTTCAGAGATGATGGAAATGATGGGAGTGATTCCTGTGCAACTATGTAAATACATAATATACATAGTAAGTTTAAACATAAAGGCAATTAGAGCTTGGAAATTATTTTTAATTTAGGGGAATCGGTAATTGGTCATGATTATCTAGGTGAGGTCCATGTTCAAATTTGGTTGGCTATCATTATAAACCCTAGGCTAGTGCCAACATCCCACAAGCTAGTGCCTAGCATGAAAATTATGACTTAGTAAGGACCAAAATGTCTGAAGACACTCCTGCATAGGGGATCCCACTCATGGGGTGTGTCTAGTCTTCTAGCCTTATCACAATAGGCCAAGGTCTCATTGAGGATTTGAACCCAGATGGGGAGAGTGCAAGACCTACTTCCCAAACATCTCGTCAAACCAACTCAACCTCTTTAAATTTGAAGGACATGGGGTTGGGATTTGATCCACTTATGTGTTCATGGGTCACAAGACCATTTAATATAATCTCTCTAGAACTTATTAAAATAATATGTACATGAATACATCATTTATGAGTATATCTTATAATAGAATGGATCCACTCCTATCATGATCCATGCATGAGTACATCATTTATGTTAAGTGTGTTAATTATGCGCATAAATATGTTGTTTATGCATTTTATTGTTACACCATTCTATTTCACACATTGATATCATACAAAAAAAAAAATTGAAATCCAAAAAAAATCATCTCAATTTGTAATTTCTCTATATGAAATTCTAAATTCATTACCTAACCTAATACAAAACAAAGTACATGTTCAAATACGTAAAGAGCATACAGATGCAAATTAGACATACAAAAGACATAATAGAATGGAACATAAATTAGAAAAAGAATGGACACAACATCTTTTTAATGATTGTTTTGCAACCTTTTATTCATATTTGCATCTTATTTTGCATCCTCTTACCACGCAAAATAATATGCAAGGCAATGCAAACTAAGAAAAAATTGTACAATATGTATATAGATTCTATATAAAGAAAAATATTTGAGCCATGCATATAACCTCCATTAGAATCCAATGGAAACTCAAATTTTAAGTAAAGTTATCCTACAACACCTTTGACTATAGTTAGAGAATAAAGTAGCATAAACATGTCAAGTGTAGAGAAAAGCAATACCCTGACCAAAACATAATATTAAATAGAAGACGACATCATTCTAGCATTGAATGGAGGTTCATCATGACCATTTTGGATCGGCCCAAACCATAATAGGTGGCTCATCTTTGACCATATCAACCACAGTCATCAAAACTTGAAGGCTTGGTAACTATGGGAGTGACAAAATCTAATGTCAAAAAGGTATCATATTTCACTAAAGGAGCAAGCTAGCTATGCTTATGTTCCCATATTTCATGAACCTGTCGACCAACCTTATGGAAAGGCTCATCATTGCCACACTACAATCACATTGATTGGGTAAGTGAATCACCATGTTGCTTCCTACTCATGTTGAGGGGGCCCACCCTAGAACTTCAATATGGAATATCTAAATATGCGTTTTCTATATTTTAACTAAAATATTTCAAGGACAAGTTGACATGTCTTGAAGCATGGTCATACAATGTGAAATATTGAAAAGAATCTATAAAGATAATTTCATTATGTGCATTGTCATACTATGTGAAATATTGGAAATAATCTATAAAGATAATTCCATTGTGAATTTTTGAAAAGAATCTATAAAAATAATTTCATTATGTTTCTTCAAAAAGAAAAGAAATATTTCACATGAACCGACATTTAAGAAAATTGAAGATAATTTTATTATGTTTCTTCCAAAAAGAAAAAAAAACATTTCAACATAAACCAACATTTAAGAAAATTGAAAATCTATGTTTCATGGAAGATGGTTTCCGAACATGATTCCTTCTAGGATATGGACATTGAGATGCATTGAACACACAATGACTTTATCTAGATCCATATATATTTGACTAAGGGACAAAACTAGAAAAGATGTCTCATGGTTTTAGCCCACCCACTATAGGGAAAATATGGGTTCTAGACTCCTTGTTAAGTGAGTCCTTTATCTAGATAACTACCACCCATGACGGATGACTAAGCAACAAACATTCTTTAATGCTATCTTCCATAAAGCAAGTCTTCTATATGCTATCTTCCATAAAGCAAGTCTTGAATATGTAAATTTTATCTAGGGAATTGTTAAGAATTAGCTTGGAGGAAATCCACCTATGGTTGTCAACATGCTTGTACTTGGGTAAATGCCTTGGAGTTACCCCACTTCTATGTAGTCCCCACTAAGCATATGGAGTTTTGAAGACCAAGATTGAGAACTTGAACTCTATTTAGGATGATCTTATTAAGGTTGGCTAGCTTGATCACTATTATATTTTTATTATCAAATATTTTTGAAAGATACATATTTCCTTGCATAAATTTTAAAGTTACAATTTCATATCAATATTGTGTGTATGGATTATTCATGTTTTAATTATGCATGTTGCAAGGGTGATAGAATTGATTGATTTACAAAGGTGACTTCAAATTTATTTTATGAGTTTGATTTTGTTTGATTGGTGAGGAATTGTGAACCCCAACTTTACATTGATGTAGTACAATACCCTCTTTAATTGTTACGAGAGAAATTTGAACTTTGCATATCTTCCATGTAAAAGTAAAGCTTTTACCAACTATTCATGGGTAAATCTTGACACTAACACTTACATAGGATATAAATACCAAGGAACATACAATATTTTTCGAATCAATTTCTAATTATAGGTCATGAAAACACTCATTTTTAGTCAAGAAGCCAACAAGTAGGTGTAGAACCACATAGATGAACCCACATTTCTTTTGGGCTAGTTTATATTATAGAGATATCCATAAGTTAGGAGTAGTGTTGAAATTTGACATCTATCCTTGTTAGTCAAACACAAAAATAGTGAGTGATGGATATTTATAATACCCTTCACTTTAAGTTCACATAAATTAAAAGAGTGTCAATTTTACACAGAGAATTTTATTGAGGGTCAAGTTTAAGTTCATACAAATTCATACATTATTATTATTATTATTATTTCCGATAATAGATTAATAATTGTTTTCTAAGGTACCAAATAATAGAATTAAGGAATCAAAAACATGATTTCAATATAAATATTGTAACATCCCCATCCATCCAGGCTAAGACACGCCACACAAAAATTTTCCTCTAATACCATTATTTAACTACCATGCCTTGCATATGCAACAATTATGCAGAACAAAAAATAACATGCACAACCATGCATAATTATGTACAATTACAACAAACAAAATTACCATAAACACACACACAATAATTAGCATGTAAGCACACATAAAAGAACACTTATCTTTTGTTGGTAATCACTGTTGATTAAGGTTGGTTGTCATTGATGTCAACCCTTGAAGAAAGCCCGGTAGAACAAAGGTTTGGGTAATGGACCCAAGTTTTTTTTATGTAAAGATGACTCATTATTGTCTTGTCATGGTTGATAATAAGTAAAAATGAATGAAATCCAAAGTGGTCCCCTTATGGTGAAATCCCTCATCGGAAGATGCTTTGCGGATTGAGTTATCCTAGAAGTATGGTTAGAGAACCCATGCTTATTTGTGGAATAATGAGATGAAGGTCAGTGAATTTTTCAATGAAACTATTCTATATGGATAGTGCTTGTCATGCCATTTTCGGTGGTATGTGGAACGTCACATAACTCCTCACGGTTAGAGAGTTATGGCCATGAGAAATTGGCAAACCCAGGTTTGGGTAATGGACCCAAGTTTGTTTGATGGATAATGGTATGTTTTTTGATATATTTGCAGGTAATACTATTCTATATGGATAATACATGTCATTCCATTTTTGGTAGTATGTGGAACGTCACATAACTCCTCACGGTTTGAGATTTATGGCCTTACAAAGTTGGAGGACCCTCATATGTCATCTAGAAGCTCCAAAAGGTCAAAGTAGTCAAAGTGGTTTAAGAGATTTTAGAAGGTAAATAATAAATTGAAGTGATGAGTGTAATATAATTCAAATTGAATACAAATTAAATTATTTCAGTAATAAATTTAATGGAGAAATTAGAAGTGGGTTAACCCTAAAATAAGGAAAGTGGACAAAGTGACCTAGAAGATGTTTTTAAAGAAACTACTTGGAGAGTATAAATAAGAGGCAAGGCTCTCTCATTTTAGATCACACTTGAGAATATTGAATATCTATAGGTGTATGAGGAAACCAAAGGATATCTAAGATGAATTTCAGAGGGAAGGTGAATAAAAGAAGGCTAGAATTCAAGGGAGGATAAATTCTTTTGATGATGGTTTCTAAGGTATGTTATTTACAGGTCATCTCACCATTTTCGTAATAAATTTTTTTCTAGAATAGTTCAGACCATGAAATTAATATGTCATTGAGGAAACATATCCAAATATATGTGGTAAAAACTTCAATTTGTGGGTCGTTGTATTTTTGGAGTTACACTCCATGGAAAATAGGGTTTGTGGATAGTATTGAAACTAGTCTAAAAGAGGTGTTTCAGGTAAAAACGTCATAAATTCTTCATAACAGATCAAAATTTAGTAAGACAAAATGTGTTGGTTAGATTACAGACTTTTTTATTCTTTGTAATATTCTTAGATTCATTCAACAAATATTCCATGTGGGGAATGCTCTACAAGGTCGCTCTCTAGAATAAGCCAGAATTCAGCAACGTATGCCACTTTTTCTATAACTCCTTTTATGAGAGGTTCCAAGTAGTGAAACCTGGAGGAGTTGTATAAAACACACTGAAGAACATTGTGTATCATTTTCATATCTTTATTCATTACAGGTACATAGTTATGATTATTTCAAGTTAGGGTTGTTGACTAATCCAAAACTAGGCATGTGAGCCTAAATAAAAGTTTGATGAAAATGCTAGTTCTTGTTGTTAAAGTTAAGGAAGGTTTACAGGTATGTGATCATATACACCAGGTCTATTACAGAGTTACAAATCATATTTGTATGATGATATTGATGAGGGATTTTGGTTGAGGTACATGTTGGGTACATGGTTGAGACAAGTAGTTGATGAGTTGGCANTATAGTTGATTTTGTTGGTACATATTGATGATTCATAGTTGATAAGTAGTTGACACATGATTGGTACATACTTGGTACATGGTTGGATGCACTTTTTTATGGTACAAGTTGATTACAGGTTGGTGCATGGTTGATGCACTTGTTTATGGTACAGGTTGATTATAGGTTGAGGTACAGGTTGATGCATGGTTCAGGTTTATTGGTACAGGTTTACAGCAGTATATCTCACAGTGATAGTGTGACAGTGATTCCATCATTCTACTTCTACTTCAAGGTGGATGGATGGTGCAAGGACAGGTGATTGTAGCCACCTTCCGGTTGTAGCCGAAGAACATAGGGGGTTGTAGCCTCCTTCTGGTTGTCACCAAAGAATTGGGGAGTTGGAGCTTCCCTCAAGTTGTAGCCTGAGAAACTAGGGGGTTGGAGCCTCCTTCCAATTTCAACTAGAAAAAATAGGAAGTTGGTGCTTCCAATGAATGTAATTCTTCAAGACATATAAGAAAGAGCATTCTATGGTTTTCTCCCGCTGTGGGTTTCCACGTAAAACACTACTGTAATGTGTATGTGTATGATTGTTCATTTGTTCATTGCTCATTATTGAATGATAATTCTACATTGATATAACAGTTGGATTATTTGGTTAAAAAGGATTATAATTGCTCTATTACTGATTCAGCCCCCCCTCTCAGTAATCCAACAATTGGTATCAGAGCAGGTTCCTTTAGAAATCAATTTAACCACTGAAAGGTAGATCATGGGAAGAAACAACTTGTATAAAAATGGAATACCACAGTTTGATAGACATAAGTATGATTTTTGGAGCATAAGGATGAAGACATATATACAAGCATAGGGATTTGAAATTTGGAAATCAATTGTAGATGGATACATAGCACCAACAGTTCCACCAACAAATGACAAAGTAGTGAAACTCGTTCAGAATAATTCCAAAGCCACAAATGCACTTTTGAATGGTCTCAGTGAAACAGTATTCACCAAAGTTGCACATTGTAAATCCGCTAAAGATATTTGGAACAAGCTTCGAAATATTTATGAAGGAGATTCAAAATTCAAAGCAGCAAAGCTTCAATCTTACAGAGGTCAGTTCAAACAACTAAAGATGAGGGAAGATGAGAATATTGCAGCCTACTTCTTACGAGTCGATAAAATAGTGAATGCAATCATAGGATTGGGAGAAGAAATCGAAGAATCTGTAATTGTTCAAGGTACTAAGATCTCTTCCTATGAGATTTGACCCTAAGATATCAGCAATAGAAGAAATATTAGATCTAAACTCAATAAGCATGGATGAACTGCATGGAATATTCACAACATATGAAATGAGAACTGAACAAGAAAATATAGATGTAAAAGAAGGAACCTTCAAAGCATCCAAAATATAAAAGGAAAAGGAAAAGAAACAACAAGAACATAGCAGCAACAATGACATCTCGGAAGATGATGAAGAAGTGGCCAACTTCGTCAAAATACTAAACAAGGGAACTGACAGTAGGTATAGAGGTAAGCTTCCTTTAATTTGTTTTAATTGTGATGGTATTGGTCATTTTTCTAACAAATGTCCTCATAAGAAAAAGAGAAATGATGAAGGTTACTCAAAAGGCAAACAAACATATAAAGGAAAAAGAACTACAAAGAAAGTTTTCAAG